>WAAF01016004.1:2685-22257 GCA_013400475.1 Tricholaema leucomelas
CACAGAGCCAAGCAGGTTGGCAGAGAGCTCCAAGCTCAGCCAGCACAACCCAGCCCCCAGCCCTGCCCAACCAACCAGACCATGGCACTAAGTGCCCCAGCCAGGATTGCCTTCAACACCTCCAGCCATGGGCACTGCACCACCTCCCTGGGCAGCCCATTCCAGTGCCAATCACTCTCTCTGCCAACAACTTCCTCCTCACATCCAGCCTCAACCTGCCCTGGCATAACTTGAGCTGTGTCCCCTTGTTCTGTTGCTGCTTGCCTGAAGGAAGAGCCCAACCCCAGCTGGCTACAACCTCCCTGCAGGTAGCTGTAGATAGCAATGAGCTCTGCCCTGAGCCTCCTCTGCTGCAGGCTGCACACCCCCAGCTCCCTCAGCCTCTCCTCAGAGAAGATTTAGTCCTCCCCACCAAAACCACCAGGTCTTTGGGTTGGCCTTGACCTCATCTCCTCTTTCCTCCCCACCCCTGGCACCGCTGCCCTGACCCTGGCAAGCTTCGGGCAGCTTGTGCCGGTTGGGTGAGGGTGGCGGAAAGAGGATCGCAGAGCTTCAGCCGGTAATGCCCCCGCGCCGGCGCCCCGCGGGCGCTGATCCCAGCCTGCGCCTCCAGCCCGGGTAAAAATAACCTGCTGGGATTCAGCACTCAGCAGGCAAAGGCACTGGGTGGGAGGAAGAGGAGGAGGAGGAGGAAGGTGCTTGGGTATTAGCGGCAGGCGCAAGAGTGGTGTGGTTGTGGTGGTTCAGTCCTTCCCCGGTGATGAGGGTGGTGGTGGTGGTGGAGCTGTGATGGTTCAATCCTGCCCCAGGGATGAGGTTGGTGGTGGTGGAGCTGTGATGGTTCAATCCTACCCCAGGGATGAGGTTGGTGGTGGTGGAGCTGTGATGGTTCAATCCTACCCCAGGGATGAGGTTGTTGGTGGTGGTGGAGCTGTGGTGGTTCAATCCTACCCCAGGGATGAGGTTGGTGGTGGTGGAGCTGTGATGGTTCAATCCTACCCCAGGGATGAGGTTGGTGGTGGTGGAGCTGTGATGGTTCAATCCTACCCCAGGGATGAGGTTGGTGGTGGTGGAGCTGTGGTGGTTCAATCCTACCCCAGGGATGAGGCTGTTGGTGGTGGAGCTGTGATGGTTCAATCCTACCCCAGGGATGAGGCTGTTGGTGGTGGAGCTGTGATGGTTCAATCCTGCCCCAGGGACGAGGTTGGTGGTGGTGGAGCTGTGGTGGTTCAATCCTACCCCAGGGATGAGTCTGTTCCTGGTGGGGCTGTAATGGCCCAATCCTTCCCTGGTGATCAGGTTGTGTTGGTGGATCTGTGGTAGTTTAATCCTTCCCTGGTGATGAGGCTCCTGGTTGTGTGTCTCTGGTGGTTCAATTCTCCAGTGATGAGGCTGTTGGTTGTGGGTCTGTAATGGCTCAATCCTTCCCCCGTGATGAAGCTGTTGATGGTCAAACTGTGATGGTTCAATCCTTCCCTGGTGATGAGGTTGGTTGTGGTGGACCTGTGATGGTTCAGTCCTTCCCTAGTGATGAGGTTGTTGGTGGTGTGGTTGTGGTGGTTCAATCCTTCCCTGGTGATGAAGCTGCTGGTGGTGGACCTGAGATGGTTTAATCCTTCCCTGGTGATGAAGCTGCTGGTGGTGCACCTGAGATGGTTCAATCCTTCTCCAGTGATGAAGCTGTTGGTGGTGGACCTGAGATGGTTCAATCCTTCCCCAGTGCTGGAGCTTTTCTGGAGCTGAGATGGTGCTGGAGGTGAAGGCTGGAGAGCTGTGGGGGCCTCTTGGTCCGTGCTGGTGTAGCTTTGCTGGTCTGCAGTATCTGGAATGGTTGAGCATCTCTCAAGGTTCCTCTCTCCCCAGACGCTGGTGTTGGCACCGTGGCCTGTCTTGGCAGTCCTGGACTGTGGAGGTGCCAGTACCAGCAGGAAATGCTCTGCTGTTGGATTTGGGCCTTGGAGGAGCTGCTGCTCCTGCCAGGCCAGGGCAGCTCTGCCCACCCCTGGGGTCTCACTCAGCTTCTTGGCTTGGAGAGGCTTTAACCTGGGGGGGAGAGAAGCCAGGGGCAGGCAGTGCCTGGTGACTCAGGGCACACCTGGCCCAGCTGGAGATGGCATCTCATGGTGTTGGAGGAGTCAGCTTCTGAGCCCACGGGCGCTGTGCTGGGTGGGCTCCTGCGTGCCCAGCTGGATGCTCCTGTGCTTGACCCTTTGGTGCCCACACGGATGAGGCCGAGTGGCTGTGCCCACGGTGCCAGAGATGCCCTTCCCTTGGTGCACTTCAGAGAGCCCACAGAGCTCAGCAGCTGTGTGTTGATCCCTGCAGTGTGCCCTGGCAGTGCCACGGACTGGAGTCACCACGGACACAGCTGCTGGGGCAGGCAGAGCCCTCAGCATCTTCTGAGGGTGCTGTGACGGTGGTGACGGTGGTGACGGTGGCTGTGCCAGTGGTGACGGTGGCTGTGCCAGTGGTGATGGTGGCTGTGCGCTGCCTCTGGCGGTAAGCTGCTCTGGAAGACACTGGAGACGCTGGGCACAAGCAGGTGGTGGCACAGCAAAGGCTGCCAGAAGCCACCCAACGTCACTCCAACACTTTGGGCTCCTCTGCTGAGGGCGAGGAGGAGGAGGAGGAGGGCAGGAGCCCAGCGAGTGCCAAGGAGGCATCGTGGCCCCAGTGGCAGGCTGGGGACCCACTTGAGCAGGTGGACACAGGCCTCCTGCCGGGCAGGACCCAGCCTGTGTCGGAGAAGAAAGGTGAGGAGCACCCTTGGGTGGCAGAGGCGCGGAGCGCGTGCAGCACCTCGCAGGAGAACCTCGGTTGCCATGGCAACGTGGCACTACCCAGCCCGTGCTGGGTGAGCTCCCGGGGAGGAGGGAAGGGCTCTGCCAGTCACGCACCAGCTCCACGCTGCCTCTCCCTGCTCCACGCTGCCTCTGGCTTCCCGAGGAGGCCACAGAGGCTCTGCCTGCTGCTCTCCGCTGAGGCTCCGCCGGGGCTCCGCCAGCCGGGAGGAGCTGTCCGCGGGATGGGATTGGATTTGCTTCCGAGGAGGAGCATCGAGAGCTGTGAGACTCCGCGCCCAGGGCTGGCAGAGCCCAGGAGGCAGCCCAGCAGCTCCTGGTTGGCAGCTGGCAGATGCTGATGCCACAGCTGGTGGTGAGTCGCCTCCCCGATGTCCTCAGCCTGCAGCTCGACCTCTTCTCGCAGCCCCAGCAGGAGACATCCTCTGCAGACCCAGCCCTGCGCTGGCACCACCTGGATCTGCCTCCCTCTCACCCAGCCCTGGCCAGGGTGGCAGGTCCAACCTCTGCTCTTGTTTCAGGGAAAGGGCCCAGACTTGCCCACCCAGCACACGCCCAGGTGGCATGCAGGGCATGCAGGGCAAAGCCTCCAGGGAAGATGCTCCCAGAGCCCTTTCCTGGGGACAAGCAGACAGCAGGACCCACGTGCCCAGCTCTACCTCCAGCCATGGCCCTGGTGCCCCAAGGTGCTGGTGTGGGGCATGGCAGTGGGGACAGCAGTCAGGAGCAAACCACCTGCAAAACCCATCCTGGCACCAGCCTCACTCTATCCTTCCTCCCCCACCTCACCCTGCCCAGGGCACAGCAGGGGCCTCCTGGCTGCCTCCTCCTGGAGTTTGCTCTGCCACCCCCTAGCAGCACCCTCACAGTGATCCTGTGCCCCCGTGGGCAAACCACCAGTGAAAACCACCCTGGCACCAGCCTCTCTTCCTCCTCCTCACCCTGCCCAGGGCACAGCAGGGGCCTCCTGGCTGCCTCCTCCTGGAGTTTGCTCTGCCACCCCCTAGCAGCACCCTCACAGTGATCCTGTGCCCCCGTGGGCAAACCACCAGCGAAACCCATCCTGGCACCAGTTTAACTTCATCCTTCCTCCTCCTCCTCCTCACCCTGCCCAGGGCACAGCAGGGGCCTCCTGGTTATCTCCTCGTGGTTTTTTCCTCTGCCACCCCCCCAGCAGCAGCCTCACAGTGATCCTGTGCCCCAGTGCCACACACAACCTCCCCTCTCCACCACCCAATCCCAAGCTCCTTCTGCCCACCCTGGCACAAAGCCCAGTGCNCCCCCTGCCCTCCCCACCCCTGCTCAGGGACCCTCCACCCCAAGGGGGTGGCTGCAGGGCACAGTGCTGAGGCCAGGTTGGGGTTTTTGGGTCACCACTTGGGGAGACCAAGAGCTGGGTTTGGGGGGGGGGCTCCCCTAGACTGGGTGCCCCTGCCCTGGCAAACATGCTGCCCTCCTCTTGGGCATCCTCTGTTGGCACAGCCCCCATCAGCTCACCCACCCCTGGGTGCTCCCAGGCATGTCCTCCCTGCTGCTTGCTCACCCTAGGGTGCTCCTGGGCACCCCATACCCATGCCCCTGCCCATCTTGGGGTGCTCCTGGGCACCCCATGCCCTCACTCACCTCAGGGTGCTCCTGGGCACCCCATACCCATGCCTTTGCCCATCTTGGGGTGCTCCTGGGCACTCCATGCACTCACCTGTCCTGGGATGCTCCTGGGCACTCTGTGCTCTCACCTACCCTGGGGTGCTCCTNGTGGGCAAACCACCAGTGAAAACCACCCTGGCACCAGCCTCTCTTCCTCCTCCTCACCCTGCCCAGGGCACAGCAGGGGCCTCCTGGCTGCCTCCTCCGATAGTTTGCTCTCCTACCCCCTAGCAGCACCCTCACAGTGATCCTGTGCCCCCGTGGGCAAACCACCAGCGAAACCCATCCTGGCACCAGTTTAACTTCATCCTTCCTCCTCCTCCTCCTCACCCTGCCCAGGGCACAGCAGGGGCCTCCTGGTTATCTCCTCGTGGTTTTTTCCTCTGCCACCCCCCCAGCAGCAGCCTCACAGTGATCCTGTGCCCCAGTGCCACACACAACCTCCCCTCTCCACCACCCAATCCCAAGCTCCTTCTGCCCACCCTGGCACAAAGCCCAGTGCTGGGTGTGGGGGGTGGGCTGGAGCTGTGTGCCAGCCTGGGCACCCAGCTTTGCCCCCCTGCCTCCCTCCCTGCTTTTTGGCTAATCCTGTCCTCGCTGGTGTCGGTGACACTGCCCAGTTTAGCATCATCCTCCCTGCCGTTAATTACTGCCCTGTTTACCTCCACCTGCTAATTGCTAAAGCCACCCCCTTGGCACCCGTCCCAGGCCTCCTCCCCTCGGCCCCGTGCCCTGGCACGTGCTGGCACCAGCAGAGTCACCACTGGGATGCCACCCCCGGGCTGGTGATGGGGGTCTGGGGGTCTGGGGGTCTGAGGGCACCCAGAGCTTGGCGGGGGGGGGGGGTTTGCTTCATCCTGTCACCCCCCTGCCCTCCCCACCCCTGCTCAGGGACCCTCCACCCCAAGGGGGTGGCTGCAGGGCACAGTGCTGAGGCCAGGTTGGGGTTTTTGGGTCACCACTTGGGGAGACCAAGAGCTGGGTTTGGGGGGGGGGCTCCCCTAGACTGGGTGCCCCTGCCCTGGCAAACATGCTGCCCTCCTCTTGGGCATCCTCTGTTGGCACAGCCCCCATCAGCTCACCCACCCCTGGGTGCTCCCAGGCATGTCCTCCCTGCTGCTTGCTCACCCTAGGGTGCTCCTGGGCACCCCATACCCATGCCCCTGCCCATCTTGGGGTGCTCCTGGGCACCCCATGCCCTCACTCACCTCAGGGTGCTCCTGGGCACCCCATACCCATGCCTTTGCCCATCTTGGGGTGCTCCTGGGCACTCCATGCACTCACCTGTCCTGGGATGCTCCTGGGCACTCTGTGCTCTCACCTACCCTGGGGTGCTCCTGGGCACCCCATGCCCATGCCCTCGCCCATCCTGGGGTGCTCCTGAGCATCCCATGCCCTCGCCTACCCTGGGGTGCTCCTGGGCACCCCATGCCCATGCCTTTGCCCATCCTGGAGTGCTCCTGGCCAACCCATACCCATGTCTTCGCTCACCCTAGGGTGCTTCTGGCCACCCCATGCCCTTGCCCACTTTAAGGTGCTCTGCAGCACCCTTTGCCTATCTTAGACTGCTCTCAGTCATCTCATAACCACCCTGGGGTGTTCCTGGGCACCCCATGCCCACCTTAGGGTGCTCCCAGCCACCCCATGCCCACCTTAGGGTGCTCCTGGGCAGCCTATGCCCACCCTAGGGTGCTCCCAGCCACCCCATGCCCACCTTAGGGTGCTTCTGGGCAGCCTATGCCCACCCTAGGGTGCTCCCGGGCAGCCTATGCCCACCTTAGGGTGCTCTCAGCCACCCCATGCCCACCTTAGGGTGCTCCTGGGCAGCCTATGCCCACCCTAGGGTGCTCCCAGCCACCCCATGCCCACCNCTCCTGGCCAACCCATACCCATGTCTTCGCTCACCCTAGGGTGCTTCTGGCCACCCCATGCCCTTGCCCACTTTAAGGTGCTCTGCAGCACCCTTTGCCTATCTTAGACTGCTCTCAGTCATCTCATAACCACCCTGGGGTGTTCCTGGGCACCCCATGCCCACCTTAGGGTGCTCCCAGCCACCCCATGCCCACCTTAGGGTGCTCCTGGGCAGCCTATGCCCACCCTAGGGTGCTCCCAGCCACCCCATGCCCACCTTAGGGTGCTCCCGGGTCGGGGGTGGGCCCCGCGGTGCTTTGTCTCCACTAAGCCCTTGTCCCCCGGGGGTCTGCCCCGAAACCGGAGCCTTTGCAGCCTCTCCTCCTGCTTCCCGCGCCCGGCCGCAGCCGCCGCGCCTGTGACGTCACATCCCCTCCGCCTGACGTCACCCGCGGCGCGGCACGCGGCGGGGCAAAGCTCCTCCCCCTGCGCTGGGGACGTTGCCGGAAGGGGCGGGGCGGAGGCGGAGGCACTTCCGGGAGCGGCGCGGGGCGGCGGAGGAGCCATGAGCTGGTGAGTGCGGGACCCCCGCCCCGGCCGCGCTGCCCACCCCCGGCCTAGGGACCCTTCTGCCCCAACCGCGGCTCCTGGGGGCTGGCCTGAGCCTCCGCAGCACCCCCGCGGCTCGGCCCACCGGACCCGGACTTCTCCCCGCGGGGGCTGCTGGGGCTGGCGGCTAACGGGGGGCGCCGGGACTGGCCGGGCTTCGCTCCGGTACTAGCTGCGCTTGATGCTACTGCTGGCCCCGAGCAGGGCCTGGGTGCTGGCACTGAGTGGGCCTTGGTGTTGGCCCAGCAGGCGCTCCGGTACTGGCCGGGCTTGGCCTCGGTGCTGCCCACCTAGCGTGGGCTGGCCTCGGCCCTGGTGCTGGTGTGGCGGAGGCTCCGGTACTGGCTCAGTGGGCCCATGGTGCTGGCTGCCTAGGGTGGCTTCGAGCCTGGGCAGGCTTGGCCTTGGTGCTGGTCCGACAGAGACTCCGGTACTGGCCCTGTTTGACTCCGGTGCAGGCCCCGAGCAGGACCTGGAGCTGGCACTGAGTGAGTCTTGGTGCTGGCCCAGCAGAGGCTCCGGTACTGGCCGGGCTTGGCCTCGGTGCTAGCTCTGTGTGGCCCACGGTGCTGGCTGCTTAGGGTGGCTTCGAGCAGGCTCGGGCTTGGTGCTGGTCCAGCAGAGACTCTGGTGCTGGCCCCGAGTAAGGCCTGGTGCTGTCCTGCATCGGGACTCGGTGCTGCTCTGGCAGAAGCTCTGGTACGGGCCGGGCTGGGCCTCGGTGCCGGCTCTGAAGGGGCTCTGCTGCTGGCCGAGCTTTGCTCCGTTTCTGGCCGGGCTTGGCTCCGCTGGCAGCCTCGAGCAGGCCTCGGTGCTGGTCTGGTGGTGGTCCTGGTGCCAGCCACGCTCGGCCTCTGTGCAGGTCCAGGAGTGGGTCCTGCTGCTGCTGGAGCTTTGCTCAGGTTCTGGCCGGCCCTGGCCCTGGTGTGCCTGCTCCAGCACCGTCTGTGGGCCCACACATGGTGTGTGGGTGGCTGACTGGTGTGCACTACCTGGGTCTGTGCCTGTGTCCCTCCCCAGACCACAGTGGGAGCAGAGGCTGAGTCCCTTGAATCCCTTCCCGTAACCAGCAGGGTCCTCAGCAGCTCCCTGGGGCTGAAATGCTGTAAAATCCATCATTAAAGTAAAGCTTTTTGGTTAAAAAGAGTTTCATCTGTGTTTGAACCAGACCTGTGAGGGGCCCAGTTTAGATACCAGGGAGCCTTTGCTGGGCTGCTCCCTCCTGAACTCGTTTAAACTGATTATGTTAGGAGCTAACTGTGAGTGCCCTGTGTGGGTTCTCGTGCTGGGCAGTCATGTTTCAAGGGTGAAGGCTGTGGAAGGAGGAAAAGGACTTCCCCAGGTTGCTGAGGTCAGGTCGAGTTTGCAAAGCTTTGGGCACATGGTGAGAAGGGAGTGGGGACAGTGGGAATGAGGCCAGAGTGGCTGAGAGCAGCCAGGCAGAGAGGGAGCTGAGGGTGCTGGCAGAGAGGAGCTGAAGAGGAGGCAGCAGTGCCCAGGTGGGCAGCAGAGCCAATGGCATCCTGGGCTGGCTCAGGAGCAGTGTGGGCAGCAGGACAAGGGAGGTTCTTCTGCCCCTGTGCTCAGCACTGCTCAGGACACCCCTGGAGTGCTGTGTCCAGTTCTGGGCTCCTCCATTGCAGAGAGATGTTGAGGTGCTGGAAGGTGTTGAGAGAAGGGCAGCAAGGCTGGGGAGGGGCCTGGAGCACAGCCCTGTGAGGAGAGGCTGAGGGAGCTGGGGGTGTGCAGCCTGCAGCAGAGGAGGCTCAGGGCAGAGCTCATTGCTGCCTGCAGCTGCCTGCAGGGAGGCTGTAGCCAGCTGGGGTTGGGCTCTGCTGCCAGGCAGCCAGGGCCAGAAGAAGGGGCCAGAGGCTGAAGCTGTGTCAGGGCAGGTTGAGGCTGGATGTGAGGAGGAAGTTGTTGGCAGAGAGAGTGATTGGCACTGGAATGGGCTGCCCAGGGAGGTGGTGCAGTGCCCATGGCTGGAGGTGTTGAAGGCAATCCTGGCTGGGGCACTTAGTGCCATGGTCTGGTTGGTTGGGCAGGGCTGGGGGCTGGGTTGTGCTGGCTGAGCTTGGAGCTCTCTGCCACCCTGCTTGGTTCTGTGATTCTCTAATTCTCCACCTCCAGTGGAGCAGCACTTTTGGCCCTCTCCAGTTTCTATGCAGCAAGAAAAGGAGTTTGCAGGAGGAAACAGGCTCAGATTGCACTGGGGGAGGTTTAGGTTGGCCATGAGTAACAGTTTCTTCCCTTTGAAGGCTCTCAAAGCCTGGCCCAGGCTGCCCAGGGCAGTAGTGGAGTCCCCATCCCTGGAGGTGTTTGAAAGCTTTGGAGCTGTGGTGCTGAGGGCCATGACTTGGTGGTGCCCTGGGATGCTGCTGACTGCGGGGTTGGACTCAATGATCTAAAAGGTCTCTTCCAACCTTAACAGTTCTGTGATCCTCACTCTACAGCTGCCTGGCAGGAGGTTGGGGTGAGGTGGGGATTGGTCTCTCCTCTCAAGGAAGGAGGAAATGGCCTCAAGTTGCTGCAGGTTGCACATCGTTAGATCCTTCCCCACTGAAGGGCTCTCAAAGCCTGGCGCAGGCTGCCCGGGGGGGGGTGGTTGAATCCCCACCCTTGGAGTTGTTTCAGGGCCACACAGATGTGATGCTGAGGGCCATGGCTTAGCCCCAGCCTTGGTCCAGTTACAGAATGGTTGGAGGGGATGATCTCAGAGGTCTTTTCCATCACTCTGTGACTCTTTCTTCTGCAGCAGCGTCAGTCCCCGGGCGTGCGGTGGCTCCGCTGACGTGCGCTGGCCGGGGGCTGGGACCCCGCGGGCTCGGGGCGCCGTGGCACGGACACAATCGCCCTCAGTTCAGCCTGCCTGTCCCCTTCCAGCCCTGCCAGCCCTCCCTGCTGCTCACTCACGCAGCCACCCGACCCAGAAGAATTGTCCCATTCATGGCAGGGGTCCCGAGTTCAGCGGCGGGCAGGGGCTGACGTCCGCCACGCTGCAGGGTGACGCTGCCTTGGCAGGGCCAGCCGAGGGGGCCAGGGTCGTGTCCTGCTCCTCAAATGCCACAGCAAAGCACATCCGGCCCTGACGCTGCTGCTCTCTTGTCCCCAAGTGAGTGCCACCTCTGGAGGGTAGGAGAGCCCTGCAGAGGGACCTGGCCAGGCTGGATGGGTGGGCAGAGGCCAATGGGATGAGATTGGACAAGGCCAAGGGCAGGGTTCTACACTTGGCCACAACAACCCCAAGATCACATTGGGTGCTTCTGTGCTCCACAACCTCCCTGGGCAACCTGTGCCAGGGTCTCACCACCCTCAACCTGTGCCAGTGTCTCCCCACTCTCACTGTACAGAACCCTTTCCTAACATCCAGTTTCAATCCCCCCTCTGCCAGTTTAAACCTCCTCCTCCTCCTGCCATCCCAAGCCCTTCTCAACAGTCCCTCCTCAGCCCTCCTGGAGCCCCATTCAGACCCTGCAAGGCCACTCCAAGCTCTCCTGGAAGCCTTCTCCTCTGCAGGCTGCAGAGCCCCAACTCTCTCAGCCTGTGCTCAGAGCAGAGCTGCTGCAGCCCTCTCAGCATCTTGGTGGCCTCCTCTGGACTGGCTCCACCACTGTCATGTCCTGCTTGTGTTGGGGGCTCCAGACCTGCACACAGGACTGCAGATGGGGTCAGAGGAGAGCAGAGCCAAGGGGCAGAATCCCCTCCCTTGCCCTGTGCCCACACTGCTCTTGCTGCAGCCCAGCACAGGGTTGCTGTCTGGGCTGCAGTCGCTGCAGCCAGGATGATCCTTGGCTCTGTCCCACGGAGCAGGTTGGGAGAACAGCATTAAAATCTCTGCCTGCAGTTTTGCTTCTGTACCTTAATTAATTTCTTGAGAGTGCCTGGGAGAGATCCTTGGAGATCCCAGGGTGGAAGGGAGCTGCTGGCAGGCAGGCTGCAGACTCCTGGTTGAACTGAGCGTGGTGAAGCCTTTGCTTCCCCTCGGGAGCAGTCGATGTGCTGTAGCAGGACCTGCAAAACTCTGCTCCAGGGAGCAAAGCTCAACCTGCTGGGCACAGAGGCTGGCATGAGGGTGGTGAGCCTCAGCTTGCCCAGAGAGATTGTGGATGCCTCCTCCCTGGAGGTGTTGGATGATGTTTTGGACCACCAAGTCTAAGTGAGAGGTGTCCCTGCCCGTGGCAGGGAGGATGGAGCAGATGATCTCGGAGCTGTTCCATGGTTCTGTGAAACTCCCCAGTTCCCAGCTCCTGCACCTAGGCAACTAAGCTGTGCTGTCTTTCTAGGCTAAGCTTTATTTAGAGCAGGAGTAGGCTTGTTTTGGGAAGCAGCCTTGCCTGGGCTGTGGAGATGTTTTCCAAAGCTTGGCAGAGCTTGGTGGCTTCCTTTTAGGTTTTACCTCACGGATTGGGGTCTCTTGAACGTTTTCTAGCTCACAGAATGGGTTGGGTTGGAAGGGACCTCAAAGCTCATCCAGTGCCAACCTCCCCTGCCGTGGGCAAGGACACCTCCCACCTGCCCAGGTTGCTCAAGGCTTCATCCAGCCTGGCCTTGAATACCACCAGGGAGGGGGCATCCCTGGACAACCTGTGCCAGTGTCTCACCAGCCTCATCCCAGCCTCTCTCAGCAAACCAATCCATGATTCTCTGCTTCTGAGTGTTTGGGGATGGAGGTGAAGGAGAGGAGGATGAAGTTGAGGCTCTGGGGGATGGAGGTGAAGGAGAGGAGGATGAAGTCAAGGCTCCAGGGGATGGAGGTGAAGGAGAGGAGGATGAAGTCGAGGCTCCATGTCTCAGGAAGAAGGGTTGATGCCTCCTGACAAGAGCATGGGGAGGTGGCAGCAGAGCTGGGTTTGCTACAACCCACCTCAGAGGAGGTTTGTTGGTTATTCATCTTGTTTGCCACCTTTTGGAGCTGAGCTGGGGCCAGGTGTGGCACCAACACAACCCAAGGGGCTGTTTGCTCTCCACTGAATCAATATTGATGTTTGTCACAGCCCCCGAGGGGGGCAGTGGCAGTGCCCCCCCTTCTCCTTGGGTTTCAGTGATACCAGCATTTGGAGATGAGCAGGGGATAAAATTAGATGGGATGAAGCAACTGGATACCAAAGTGGTGAGCCAGGTGCCAGCAGCTCTCAAAACACTTCCCTGCCCAGCACTGCCACATGTGGCACCCGTGGAAGGTGGTTTGGGCATCCCAGAGGTGTTACCACAGCAAAACCTCGTTGCTGGTGTGCCCTTGGTGAGCTGGGCAGCACCTTGGTGAGCTGAGCAACACCTCAGCAGGCCAGACAGCAGCCCCTTGGTGAGCTGAGCAACACCTCAACAAGTTGGGCTGCACATCAGCAAGCTGGGCAGCAGCCACTTGGTTTAGAATCCCAGAATAGAAGCACAGAATCAGTCAGGGTTGGAAGGGACAACGAGGAGCAGACAGTCCCAAGCCCCCTGCCATGCCCAGGGACACCCTACCCTAGAGCAGGCTGCCCACAGCCTCAGCCAGCCTGGCCTGAAACACCTCCAGCCATGGGGCCTCAACCACCTCCCTGAGCAACCCCTGCCAGGCTCTCACCACTCTCCTGCTCAACAACTTCCTCCTCACCTCCAGCCTCACTCTCCCCACCTCCACCTTTGCTCCATTCCCCCACTCCTGCCACTCCCTGACAGCCTCAAAAGTCCCTCCCCAGCTTTTTTGTAGCCCCCTTCAGATCCTGGCAGGCCACAAGAAGGTCACCTGGGAGCCTCCTCTGCTGCAGCCTGCACAGCCCCAACTCTTTCAGTCTGTGCTCACAGCAGAGCTGCTGCAGCCCTCTCAGCATCCTCCTGGCCCTGCTCTGGACACTCTCCAGCATCTCCACAGCCCTCTTGTCCCAGGGGCTCCAGAGCTGGATGCAGTACTCCAGGTGGGGTCTCAGCAGAGCAGAGCAGAGGGGGAGAATCCCCTCCCTGGCCCTGCTGGCCACACTTCTGCTGCTGCAGCCCAGGCTCTGCTTGGCTTTCTGGGCTGCAAGTGCACACTGCTGGCTCCTGTTGAGCTTCTCCTCCAGCAGCACCCCCAAGTCCCTCTCCTCAGGGCTGCTCTCCAGCCTGGCACTGCCCAGCCTGGAGTTGTGCTTGGCATTGCCTCGACCCAGCTGCAGAACCTTGCACTTGGTCTCGTTGAACCTCCTGAGCTTGGCTTGTGCCCACCTCTGCAGCCTGTCCAGGTCCCTCTGGCTGAATCCCTTCCCTCCAACCTATCTGCTGCACCACACAGCTTGATGCCATCACCAAATTGCAGGCTGTGAGGTGGCAGAGCCCAGCAGTGTTGCTCTGGCAGCGCAAGTGAAGCGCTTGGCTACCTATCAGTATTTTACTTTGGTTTTTCTACAGGTAGCAAGAAAGAAAAAAACAAAACAACCACCCCCCAAAAAAAAAAAACCCAAAAACCCAAACCCCACCAAACCCAGGAGCAGAATTTCACAACCATGCTTAAAAATGGATATTTTTGTAGCATGCTCAGGGCCTAAAACAGCCCTTGCAAAACTCTGCTCGCCCACGCGCCTGGCGTGAGTAATTTTCTTTTGATGGGTGAGTAAAACAGCATTTTTAGGTTGGGTTTTTTTTTTTTTTCTTCATTTGATACTTTTCTTCTCTTTTTTTTCTCTCCCCCCCCCCCCCTTTCTTTATGCCATGCTCATCATGGAATGGGTGGGAGAGTAGATTCTGACATTCTTCTTTTAACGCCGCCGCCAGGCTTCGGCTTCTCCGCGAGGTGCGGAGCGGATAGGAGTTGGGTAAGGAAGTTGTTTCCTTTTTCCCTTCCTCCTCCTCCCAACCTGACCCAAATCCACAGGAAAAAAAAAAACCCCAAACCGAATGTGTAGGGCTAGAGAACTTGATTCCTGAGGGATCACATCCCTGCATTGCTCCTCTCCCCACCCCATGACCTCCTCCTCTTGCCTCTCCGCCGAAGCGAGAACCCAAAAGCAGGCTTTGGCTCAGAGTCTCCCTCGACAGAAGCTGTTTGTGATCCATTTGAATAATTTTTTCCTCCTTTATTTTTTATACTTTATGTGGGTTTTTTTTTCCCCCTCCTCTTGCCTCGATGCTGTGTTTGGAGCTGTTGCTATGAGTTCCTGCAAGGCAGGAGGGGGGGAGCGGGGTGGGACGGTGCATGCGGTTTCCATGGCCACGCCGTAGTACAGCGAAGCATCCAAAGCCATGCTGGGGATTCGCTGCTAACCCCTGTCTGCCTTCTTGCCTTTCTCACCTGGGCAGGGCTTGGCATCTCTGTGCCTTTAGCTTCAAGCTTGCCCATGTGGATTTGCAGCTTTGTGGGTTTTTTTTTGGGGGGGGGATGAAGCTTTTCAGCAAGTTCCAGGTCCTGAGGCTTGGGGTCCACCTGCGCAGCCTTCCCCGCACTGCCTCTGCTGCGCTCCTTGGCCACGCTGCCTTCAGCACTTGTTAGGACTGAGAAGCACTAATGAGATAATTAGTCCTGCTTCAGCAGCTGCTCGTGGTGGTCCCAGCTGTCCTTGAACTTCCACTGTGCTCTGGTTTGCCTGTGTCACAGATTGACAGATTGCATTGGGATGAAAGGGACCCTCAAAGCCCATCTTGGCCAACGCCCCTGTGGGCAGCAGGGACACCTCCGACTGGAGCAGGCTACCCAGGGCCGTGTTGAGGCTGATCTTGAATATCTCCACCTCCCTGGGCAGCCTGTTCCAGTGTTTCACCATCCTCATTGTGCAGGACTTCCTCCTGATGTGCTGATCTCTCCTGCTCCAGTTTCAGCCCCCTCGTCCTATCACTCCCAGCCTCTCTCCAGCCTTCCTTTAGGTCCCCTTCAGATAGTGAGATGCAGCTCTAAGGTATCCCTGGAGCCTTCTCTTCTTCAGAGTGAACAGCCCAAATTCTCTCACCCTGTCCCCTTAGGACAGGCCCTGTCATCATCTTTGTGGCCTCCTCTGGACCATATCCTCCTGGGAAGGTTCTTTCCCAACTGTGACCTCTTGCAGTGATGCTTCCCTGAGAGCAGAAGGCCCAGGGAGGAGAAGCAGCCTCTGGCCACAGAGATCCTCACTCAAATCTGCTGATAGTAACAAGGAGAAAGGGAAAGTTTATTACTTCCAGCTTGGCATCCTTCCTTGGGATGCTCCCAACCTTCCTGAGGATGTTTGCAGGAACACTTTGATCTCTCCTTGACAGCAGCAACTGCAGTGACACCTCCAGCCCAGTCCTGTCCCAGTGCAGGAGCAAAGCCTTGGCTGAAGGGAAGAACTTGGATCAGGGGAGGGTTTGGGAAGCATCTCCTGAGTGCCCCAGGGGGGAGTTTTGAGGGTAGCTTAGGAGATCTTGGAGAGATTTTGGAGCTTAGCTTAGGATCAAGGGGAAAAGGATGACTTTGTGGAAGCCTTTTACGTGCCAGGAGCCAAAATCTTTGGGAAGAGCAGCCTGGGGTGGGGGTGGAGGGGGTTTGGAATCACCCTTAGGAGTGCAGGGGGCTGAGTGTTGGCCTGGCTGTGAGCAGGGAGAGGTTGGTTTCTGGGGAAAGAATTGAGCTGGGTTTTAGTTTGGTGCAAGCTGAAGGGAGTGAAAAAATCCTCCTGGATTTCTGGCAGGAATCCAGACTGGGCTCTCTGGCAACAAAAACCCAAGGCTGAAACTTTCCACAGGAAGAGGGCACAAACCACCAGCTGAGCTGCTGGTCTGGTGCTGCTGGTGTCACCAATCTGAACTGGTTGTCACCACCACTTTGGAACCACACTGAGGCCAGCAGCTCCCTGCGGATGCTGTGTCCACCACCTCCTGCAGCAGAGCCTTTGGTTGGTTGCCAGAGACTTGGCATCACTTCTCCTAAATCTGTTGGAAATTCACAGAATCCCAGAATGGGTTTGAGTTGGAAGGGACCTGAAAGCTCATCCAGTTCCAAAGAGATTCATGGATTGGTTTGGGTTGGAAGGGGCTTGAAAGCTCTTCCAGTTCCAGAGAGATTCATGGATTGGTTTGGGTTGGAAGGGACCTGAAAGCTCTTCCAGTTCCAGAGAGATTCATGGATTGGTTTGGGTTGGAAGGGGCCTGAAAGCTTTTCCAGTTCCAACCCCCCTGCCATGGGCAGGGACACCTCTTGCCAGCTCAGGTCACTCAAGGCCTCTTCCAGCCTGACCTTAAGCACCTCCAGGGATGAGGCTTCCACCACCTCCCTGGGCAGCTCCTTCCAGGCTCTCACCACCCTCATGCTGAACAACTTCTTCCTAACCTCCAGTCTCAATCTCCCCATTTCCAGCTTTGTTCCATTCCCCCTGATCCTAGGTTTTGATTCTTCCTCCCCTGGGCACATTCTGCCTTTCCAGCCTCCTCAGCTTCCCCACCTCCTGCTCAAGCCTCGGGATGGAGCCAGGTTTTGATGTCCAAGGGTCATCACCTCCCTAAATCAGCAGCCCTGGAGCCTGCCTGCTATGGTTGCAGGGGACTGGTGGGAGCCAGGAGCTCCACATTTGAATCTCCAGCTCCCTGCAGACCTCGTGGAGCTCTGTTCCCATCCCTGCCTCTGAGGTTTGTTTGCAAGTCTCCTGTGCATCCCGAGGAGCAAATGAAGCTGCTTTGGTGTGTGTGGCCCTGGGTTTGCAGATGGAAAAGCCAAGTAAATATATGACATTGCTGGGGAAACTTCAGAGAAAATGAGCCACAGCTTCTCCCACCTTCCCCTCCCTGGGGTTCCTCAGCATCCCCAAGTAGAAGCTTGCAGGATTCTCTCCACCCACACTCTTCTTTTTTTCCCCTTCTCCCCCCTCCCTCTCCCCCCAATTACTTCTAAGCTCTTCCCACCCCCCTGCCTGCAGTGCTTCTCTCTCCTCCTCCCTCCCAGCCAAACCTCAGCACTTGCCCCAGCTCCCCATGACCTCTCCCTTGCTGTCAGGGGTGGAGGCTGGGGGGGGTTGGAGATGCTTCTCTCCCCAGCCCCGCGGCGCAGCGGGGGACAGGGGTGGGAAGGTTCTGGCTGTGACTCAGCCAGCTCCATGCTCTTCAGGAACAGGGATTTCAAGGGATTTCACACCCCAAACACAGCCCCAGCTTTTCTCTCCCTCAGCAGAAAGCAGAGAGCACAACAACAACAGCAAAAGCCTGCACTGATTCTGCTCTGCCCTCAGAGACGTGGCCCCAGGAGGGTCTCCCCTGGGGTGCAGCAAGGAGAGTGTGGACAGAAGGTCGAGGTTGGTTCTTCTCCCCCTCTGCTCTGCCCTGGTGAGGCCACAGCTGGAGTATTGTGTCTAGTTCTGGGTTCCCTGGGTCAGGAAGGGCAGGGATTTGCTGGAGAGGGGACAGCAAAGGGCTGCAGAGGTGCCATGGGGACTGGGACGTCTCTGCTGAGGAGGAGCCGAGGGACCTGGGGCTTGTTGGTCTGGAAGAGAAAAGCCCTCGAGGAGATCTGATCAATGCTGATCAGTCCTTCAAGAGTGATGTCAGGAGCATGAGGCAGGCTTTGTTCAGTGGTGCCCAGTGCCAGGACAAGGGGCAGCAGCCCCAAACTTGACCATCAGAAGTTCCACCTGAACATGCAGAGCAACTTCTTTAATTGAAGCTTGACTGAGGCCTGGAGCAGGCTGCCCAGAGAGGTGGTGGAGCTCTCTGGGGAGCTTCCAAACCCACCTGGATGTGTTCCTATGTGACCTTCCCTAGGTGACCTTCCCTTGGCAGAGGGAGGGGGTTGGGACTCAGTGATCTCCAGAGGACCCTTCCAACCCCTACCCTCCTGTGATGCTAAGGGTGCTGTACCGCCAGGTGCTGACCCATCTCTCTCCAACCCCTTTGGTCATCCCCAGCAGGGTTTCTGAGCACCCAGAGAGACTCTTCCTTCTTAACCAAGTGGTCACTGCTGTGCCAGGCACAAGCTGTGTGTGTCTGTGTGTGTCCATTTTGCAGCCAGCTCCCAGTGGGACAGGAGCAGCTCAAAGTGCTGGGAGGGAGCCCTTTGGTTCGTAAAAGCTGGGATCAGATCCCTGCCTCTTAGCTTCTTCCTTGCTGCTTTTCTTCCCCCTCCTTCTCCTCCTCTATCGTTTTTCCCCCCTTTCACATAACCATGTTAAAAAACAAAGCTTCAGAACCCAGCAAGATTGCTTCCAGTTGGAAAACAGCAGCAAAAAGGAGTAATTGGTGTGCAGACCTGGCTCGTGTGGGGTTGGTTTGTAGAGGCTTTACCCAGACAGTCATAATTAGCCAACTGCCATCCCCATGCTGCTTCAGAGAGTGTTTGCAGCCTCCTGAAGGGCTCCAGTGACTTTCTTTTGTTCTGGGAGAAAGTAACTGGCAGAGGTTTTCCTTCCCTCCTCAGGGTAGGGGACAGGATCATGGAATGATAGAACCAAGCAGGTTGGCAGAGAGCTCCAAGCTCTGTGAGTCAACGACAGCAATGAGCTCTGCCCTGAGCCTCCTCTGCTGCAGGCTGCACCCCCCCAGCTCCCTCAGCCTCTCCTCACAGGGCTGTGCTCCAGGCCCCTCCCCAGCCTTGCTGCCCTTCTCTGGGCACCTTCCAGCACCTCAACATCTCTCTGCAGTGGAGGAGCCCAGACCTGGACACAGCACTCCAGGGGTGTCCTGAGCAGTGCTGAGCACAGGGGCAGAATAACCTCCCTTGTCCTGCTGCCCACACTGCTCCTGAGCCAGCCCAGGATGCCATTGGCTCTGCTGCCCACCTGGGCACTGCTGCCTCCTCTTCAGCTCCTCTCTNAGCTCTCTGCCAGCACCCCCCAGGGCCCTCTCTTCCTGGCTGCTCTCAGCCGCTCTGTCCCCAGCCTGTAGTGATGGTTGGGGTTGTTGTGGCCACTCTGAGCAGCACTACATGGGATGGGATCCTCTGTGCTCCTGCTGCCAACTCATGACTTTTCCCATCCCTTTTTGTGCACAGACTGCATCAAGTTTGAAGGGACCCTCAAAGCTCATCCAGTCCAACCCCCTGGCAGTCAGCAGGGACAGCCCTAACTGGAGCAGCTCACTCAGAGCCCAGACAATCCTGACCTTGAATGTCTGCAGGGAGGGAGCATCCACAACCTCCCTGGGCAACCTGTGCCAGAGTCTCTCCCATCCTCACTGTCAAGAATTTCTTCCTCATCTCCACTCTCTGTCTCCCCTCTCCCAGCCCAAAGCCATTTTCCCTTGTCCTGGCATCCACAACCTCCCTGGGCAACCTGTGCTAGAGTCTCCCCACCCTCACTGCTGAGAATGAGTCTCCACTCAGTCTCCCCTCTCCCAACTCAAAGCCATTTTCCCTCCTCCTAACATCCAAAACCTCCCTGGGCAACCTTTGCCAGAGTCTCCCCATCCTCACTGCTAAGAATTCCTTCCTCATCTCCACTCTCAGTCTCCCCTCTCCCAACTCAAAGCCATTTTCCCTTATCCTGGCATCCTCCCTGGGCAAAACCTCCTTGGGCAACCTTTGCCAGAATCTCCCCACCCTCACTGCTAAGAATTTCTCCCTCATCTCCACCCTCACTCTGCCTTTTTTTCCAGCTCAAACTTGATGCCATCACTTCCAGAAAGGTGCAGATGACAGCAGCTGGGCTGCGGGTGAGCTTCAGCCCGGCAGGGTCAGGGAGTTGCCTCATTTGAGAGTTATATTTGAACCATGGAGGAAAACACAAAGAGCTTCCCCCAAAACAAACCCAAAAAGACAAAACTCCCCCCCAAAAAA
>WAAF01016004.1:26135-52712 GCA_013400475.1 Tricholaema leucomelas
TGTTTCTGGCCTTGAGACGTGTGCTCTTTCCCCTTGGGATCTGACCTTTCCCCTTGGGACCTGACATCTTTCCCCTTGGGATCTGACCTTTCCCCTTGGGATCTGACCTTTTCCCCCTTGGGACCTGACCTTTCACCCCCTGGGACCTGATGTTTTCCCCCTTGGGACCTGACATCTTTCCCCTTGGGATCTGATGTTTTTCCCCTAGGGGCAGAGGATTGATTCTGCTGCTTTAGTGGTGTAAAAGGTTTGGGAGATGCCTGCTGCCATGGAGCAGCATTTTTACTGTGACAGCTCCAAACTGTCAGAGCAGAATTTCAAGCAGGCAGGCGAGGCAGAGGAGGGCTGCTTGGATCCCTCCATGGGTCTGGCATCTGGGCTCCTAAGAAGAGTGTGGCCAGCAGGGCAAGGGAGGTTCTCCTGCTCCCCTGTCCTAGTGAGACCACAGCTGGAATGCTGGGGCCAGCCCTGGGCTCCCCAGGTGCAGAGAGACAGGAAAGTGCTGCAGAGAGTCCAGGGCAGGCTGGGAAGATGCTGAGGGGCCTGGAGCAGCTCTGGCAGGAGCAAAGGCTGAGCCCTGGGGCTGAGAGCCTGCAGGAGAGCAGCCCTAGAGGGCATCTGAGCAGTGCTCAGCAAGAGCTCAAGGGTCCATGGGACACGAGGCTGGGGCCAGGCTCTTGTCAGTGGTGCCCAGCACCAGGCCAGGGGCCAAGGGGCACAAAGTGGACCCCAGGAGGTTGCAGCTGAAGAGGAGAAAGTTGTTTGGTGTGAGGGTGCTGAGGCCTGGAGCAGGCTGCCCAGAGAGGTTGTGGAGCCTCCTTCTCTGCAGAGCTTCCAACCCTCTCTGGGCACTGTGCTGCTGGGCAAGCTGCTGGGGGTGCCCTGCTGGAGCAGGGTGAGCTTGGCCTGGCTGAGCTCCAGAGCTCCCTTCCAGCCATCACCATTCCATGATCCCTTCAGCTGCCTTCCCTGGGGGCTGCTGGATGTGCTGTCTGCTGTCCCCAGGCAAGGGCACTCCAGCAGCCTCAGCTCATCCCAGCCACTCCTGTTCATCCCAGGATGGATCATATTGCCTTGCTCCATGGGATTCTCCCTCTCTTCCTCTCTCCTGGTGTTTCCATGCCTGGAACTGACTGCTCTGCAGCTCTGGGTGTCTTGGTCAGCTTTCCTGGACGTCTCCATCCCACCCCTCCTCACACCCCTGTTGTCTGTGGTTTCTCCTCATGCCAGCTCTTGTTGGTTCCTCTCTGCTCCTCCTGCACTTGCTGTTGAGAGAGGTTTGGCTGCAGGACCTCCTGTGCCCTGCTCTGGGGCTGCTCAAATCAGCTGTCCCCGAGCTGTGGTGGGAGCTTGGGCTGCAGGCAGGTGGATGGTGGCACCTGTGAGAGCAGAGCTGCTGGGCTGGGCTGTCGTGAGGCTGCTGGCAGGCACTGCTGGTTTGGAGAGAGATGCATGGGGAGGTGTGGAGGGAATGGGACTGGGAGCAGCTCACAACATCTGCAGGCAGAGGTTCAGGCAGCAGCATGAGTCTTTCCAGGGCTGTTCCACTTCTTCCCTTCCTCCTGCTTCCTTCCTCTCTCCACCTTCTCTCCACTCTCTCATCTCCCTAACCTTTCCTCTTCTGCCTTGCCTTTCCTGCCTTCCTTGCCTTGCCTTCCTCTTCTTGATTATCTTCCTCCCTCTTTCCTCCCTTCCTTCTCCCCCTTCCTTCCCTCCTTCCTTCCTTCCTCCCTCCCTCTTTCCTCCCTTCCTTCTCCCCCCTCCTTCCTTCCTTCCTTCCTTCCTTCCTTCCTCACTCCCTCTCTCCCTCTCTCCCTCCCTCCTTCTTCTCCCCCTCCCTTCCTCCCTCCCCCCACATCCTCATCTCCTCCAAGAACAGGTTCCTCTGTCACCGACTCAGTCACTCAGAGCCAGCAGCCGAGTTTTAAGTGGCTTCCACTTGCCCATGCCCTGCTGCTGCTGCTGCTCTCCAGGCAGCAGATCCATGGAAAGCAGAAGCCAGGAAGCCCAAAGCCTCCCATCCTGGCAGTCAGTGCAGAGTGCAGCTCTTCGAAGAGGAACAAAGGGCAGGAAAGCAGCGACCCCGCCGGGAGGCCCCCAATGCTCCCACCCAGCTGCAGGCTGAGCTGCTCCATCTGTGTGGGCTTTTGGGGAGGGCAGGAGCAGCTCTGAGCTCTGTTGATATTCCAGATGTGGAGCTGCAGGAAGTGGGAAGATGTGGCACTGCCAGGGCTGCCTCCCGAGCTGCTGAGGAAGGGAAGTGCTTGTGGGGAGAGGATCTCTCAGAAGAGATGTGGGGAGAGGATCTCCCACTCACAAGAGAGTGGACCACAAGAAGAGGAGGGGAAGGAGAAAACCAAAGAAGCATTTGGTAGGATCTAACTTGTTTGGCTCTCCATGAGGCTGGAGTGCAGGAGAGGATCTTCCACTCAGAAGAGATGTGGGGAGAGGATCTCTCAGAAGAGATGTGAGGAGAGGATCTCCCACTTAGAAGAGATGTGGGGAGAGGATCTCTCACTCAGAAGAGATTGGACCACAAGAAGAGGAGGGGAAGGAGGAAATCAAAGAAGCATTTGGTAGGATCTAACTCATTTGACTCTCCATGAGGCTGGAGTGCAGAAGAGGATCTCCCACTGACAAGGGCTGTGGGGAGAGGATCTCCCACTCAGAAGAGATGTGGGGAGAGGATCTCCCACTCAGAAGAGAATGTACCAGAAAAAGAGGAGGGGGAGGAGGAGATCGAAGCAGCATTTGGTAGGCTCTGACTCGTTTGGCTCTCGGTGAGGCTGCAGTGCAGGAGCAGGCAGAGGCTGCGCTGCCGTTGGCCTCTCTGCCTGCCCTGCTGGAGCCGTGCTGGGGCTGGTGTCAGCTCGGGGCTGGCTGTCGTTCCTGAAGAGCAATTTGCCAGGGGATTAGTCATGACTCCCTGGGCCCCTCGCTGCTGATCCTGTGCAGAAGGGCCACGGTGTCAGCCACAGCTGAGCAACTCAGGTAGAAGTAAACCCCCAGAGCAAAGCTCGGCGGCTGAAGCGGAGTGATCCTCCCACCCTCCCCTCTCTGCTTCGTTTCCACCTTAACCTGGGCAAATCCAGTTCCAGACAGCTTAATCTCTGCCCTCCTCTCCCCTGAAAGAGCAGCTGTCACCCAGGCTCACTGGGAGGCCAGGAGCTGGCTGGGAGGGTCTAATGCTGTCAGCAGGCCACTGGGACGCAGCCCCCTGAAACTAATGCCCAGTGATGGGAGGGGAAGCTGTTAGAATTAGAGCTCCCTGCACAACCCTGAGTGCTCCAATCCCAGGCAGCCATGGAGCTTCTTGCAGCAGAGATGTTCTTCCCTGCCTCAGGGCAACTTGAGGCTGAGCAAGAGGTTAGGCTGGAACCAGAGCTTCGGTTGTGTCCTGAGCTCTCCTGCAGCTGCAGCCTGTTGAAGTTCACCTGCGTCACCCCCAGCTTGTCCCCAGCCCTTCAGCTCAGCTCAGGTGATCCAAGCTGGCAGCAGGCTGGGAAGCAGAGCTGCTCCTGCATCCCCACGGAGCAGGGAGCCAGCTTGGAAGCTGGGGGAAGTCAGTCAGCTCCTGGGATGGGGTGACCCAGTCAGTGCACAGCCCCTTCACATCACCCAGGCTTCACCCCTCTGCTCCCGGTGGCCTGGGCTGACTCAGAGGGTTCACCTTCCTCCTCCTCACTGCCTAGCCTTGAGTGAGTCAGCTTGGCAGGCAGCACAGACCTGAGCTGTGGGCCCACACTGCTGCCAAGCCTCCCTTCCTTGAGTCATCCCAGCAGCTCTGCTTTCCCCAGGGAGGTTGGATGGAGGAGCTCCATGAGCAGGAGGATTCCACTGCAGCTGCTGGAGGTCAAGTCTGGAGCACTGTGTGCAGTTCTGGAGCCTGCACAAGCAGGACATGGAAGTGTTTGAGCCAGCCCAGAGGAGGCCACCAAGATGCTGAGAGGGCTGCAGCAGCTCTGCTCTGAGCACAGGCTGAGAGAGTTGGGGCTCTGCAGCCTGCAGAGGAGAAGGCTTCCAGGAGAGCTTGGAGTGGCCTTGCAGGGTCTGAAGGGGGCTGCAGGAGGGCTGAGGAGGGACTGTTGAGAAGGGCTTGGGATGGCAGGAGGAGGAGGAATGGGTTTGAAGTGGCAGAGGGGAGATTGGAACTGGCTGTGAGGAAGAAATGAGGGTGGTGAGAGACTGGCACAGGTTGCCCAGGGAGATTGTAAAGCACAGAAGCACAGAATGTGATCTTTGAGAGGGGTTGGCACTGGAATGGGCTGCCCAGGCAGGTGGTGGAGTTGCCATCCCTGGAGGTGTTGAAGCCAAGCCTGGCTGGGGCACTTAGTGCCATGGTCTGGTTGTTTGGGCAGGGCTGGGTGCTAGGTTGGGCTGGCTGAGCTTGGAGCTCTCTGCCAACCTGCTTGGTTCTGTGATTCAGTTGCTTTTTTATTCCACCCCACCACCCTCCCCCCCTCTTCGGAGAGGAAGGAGGAGGAAACTTTCCGCATTCCTCTTTCCCCCAAGACCCAGGAAGGGGCTGGGACCACTGGAACATGTTAAAAAAAATCAGCTAATCCTCCTCCAGGAAAAGAACTGAACCTCAGGGGGAACGAGAAGGTTGATCACAGTCCCTTATTTCCATCCCTTTGTAGTGCTGGCTTTGGTCTTGCTTCATCTCCTTGTAAGCTCTGTGTCGGTTCTGCTGTTGCCCTCGGAGCAGGAGGGAGCTGCGCTGCCAGGTGGAGCGTCCCAGCCTTTGCCAAGGAGAGAAGGAAATCTACTGGGCAAGGCAAAAAGCAGCAGCAGCTCGTTTGATTCCAGGGGGTTTGAGGAGCTCCTTCTGCTCTATGTAGATTTAGATAAAAACCCAGGGAGGAGCAATCCTGCAGATGCCTCCCGGGAGCAGCAGAAGAGAGAGCAGCGTTGGCCGCCCAAGCGCCCTTTGGATTCCGGAGCCCTCCCAAGGAAGCTGCAGAGGAAAGGAGGAATTATTTGAATGGGACCAAAACTTCCCTTCAGGATATTGTAATTTTCCTGCCTTTTTTGCCCCCCTCCCCTCCTTGTTCTCGTTCCACTTTAACCTGCTCAGCCTCCCCTGCACAGCCCTTCTGCAAGGCAGCGCTGGGCACGGGCAGGCGGCGCCGGGGCAGAGCTGCTGGGAGCTGCTGTGTGCTCTGCACAAGCTGCTGGCACTGCCTCAGCCTGGTGCAGCAGCGTGGTGGGAGCCTGGAGAGCACAGCTCCTTCTCCTCCTCTCCTCCTTCTCCTCCTCCTCCTCCTTCTCCTTCTCATCTGTCTCCTCCTTCTCCCTTTGCCTCTCCCTCTCCCTCCCTCCTCCTTCTCCCTCTCCCTCTCCGTCTCTTCCCTGTCCTAATCCCTCTCCTCCTTTCTCTCCTCCTCCCTCTCCCTTCCCCCTCCTTCTCCCTCTCCTCCCTCTCCTTCTCCTCCTCCTTCTCCTTGTTCCTTCCTCTTTCCTCCTCCTTCATCTTCTCTACTTTGCATCTCTTTCCCCTCGTTTCCTTCTTCTCTTTCTCCTTTTCCTTCTTCTCTTTCTCCTTTTCCTCCTTTTCCCTCTTCTTTCTCCTTTCTCCTCGTTCTTCCTTTTCCTTTTCCTTCTCTTTCTCCTCATTACTTCTCCTCATTCTCTCCTCTCCCCCATCACTGATGTCCCTGCTGAGCTTGAGCAGAGGCCTCACCACCCAGCCACATGGCAGCAGGACCAGGGGATGCCCTCCTAAGCTCCCAGCTCCCTACAGCCCTTCTTGACCTGGGAAGCCCTGAGCTGGACCCAGTACTCCAGCTATGGCCTCACCTTCTCCTCCTCCTTTCTCACTGCTTGTGTTGGGCAGCTGGGCTCTGACAATGTCCTCCTTGGAAACATTCAGTGTCAGGTTGTGTGGGAGCCTCAGCAACCTGATCTGTCATAGAATAGGTTGGGTTGGTAGGGACCTCAAAGCTCAGCTAGTTTCAACCCCCCTGCCATGGGTTAGGAACACCTCCCACTAGCCCAGGTTGCTCAAGGCCCCATTCAACCTGGGCAAAGGAGAAGGTGTCCACAGCCTCCCTGGGCAACCTGTTCCAGCATCTCACCACCCTCATTGTGAAGAACTTCTTCCTAATATCCAATCTAAATCTCCCCTCATCTGGTTCCAAACCATTGCCCTTTGTCCTATCACCACAGGCCCTTAGCAAAAATCCCTCCCCAGCTCTCCTGTAACCTCCTTCAGGTGCTGAAGGAAGCATCCTGGTGGAAGATCATAGAATCATAGAGTGAGAGAACCAAGCAGGGTGGCAGAGAGCTCCAAGCTCACCCAGCCCAACCCAGCCCCCAGCCCTGCCCAACCACCCAGACCATGGCACTAAGTGCCCCAGCCAGGATTGCCTTCAACACCTCCAGCCATGGGCACTGCACCACCTCCCTGGGCAGCCCATTCCAGTGCCAATCACTCTCTCTGCCAACAACTTCCTCCTCACATCCAGCCTCAACCTGCCCTGACANATCCATGTCCATGGCAGGGGAATTGCAACTTGATGATCTTTAAGGTCCCTTCCAACCCATTCTGTGAAGCAAATGAGAGCAGTGAGGACTGGGAGGGCTCCATCAGCCTGCAGATTGCACTGACTGGGAGCCAGTTGCTACTGTGGGCGTGCAAAAGAAGAGCAATCCTTGGGCAGCTGTCTGCATGGATGGGACTGGAGATGTGAGTCAGGCTGGGCAGCTGAAGTGCTGCCTTGGAGATTCACCTCCATGCTGAGCAGAAAGCACAGAAGAAAATAGGGTTGGGAGTTTTGGTGGAAGCCTGGGAAGGATCTGGAGGGGTTCACAGCAGGCTGAGGGGTGCAGGGTGAGATGGTTTTGCCTTCCTCTTGGTTGGGCTGATCATGGAATCATGAGTGGTGAAAAAGACCACCATGGAGTCCAAGCCTTAGCCCAGCAGTGTCCCAGGGCACCACCAAGCCATAGAACCAGAGAATGGGTTAGGTTGGAAGGGAGCTCAAAGCTCAGCCAGTGCCAATCCCCCTGCCATAAGCAGGGACACCTCTCACTAGAGCAGGTTGCTCAAGGCCTCATCCATCCTGGTCCTGGACACCTCTAGGGGTCCTGGACACCTCCTCTGATCCTATGATCATTTTTGTGGCCTCCTCTGGCTCCTCTCCAACAGGTTCCTGTGTCTGTGCTGAGGACTCCAGAACTGACCCTACCACTGCAGGAGGATCAGAGGATGTCAGAAGTTGGAAGGAGCCCAAAGAGCTCCTCCAGTCTAAGCTCCCTGCCAGAGCAGCACCATCCAAGCTAGCTCAGGGCACACAGAACACATCCAGACAGGCCTGGAAAGGCTCCACAGAAGGAGACTCCACAACCTCTCTGGGCAGCCTGTGCCAGGGCTCTGGGACCCTTCCAGACAAGAAGTTGCCCTTGTGCTGAGCTGCAACCTCCTGTGCTGCAGCTTCCATCCACTGCTGCTTGTCCTATGCCAGGGAGCAGTGAGCAGAGCCTGTCCCAGCCTTCTAGGGCTGGAAGTCCTCTGCTGTGGGGACAGGCTGTGAGAGTTGGGGTTGTGCAGTCAAGAAACAGAGCCTCAGCAGAGCACAGCAGAGGGGCAGAGTCCCCTCCCTTGCCCCTGCTGCCCAGGAATCAGCCCAGGGCAGGGCTGGGGCTGCGCCGGCAGCGCTCGGTACCACCTCCCGTTGAGCTTCTCACCCATCACAGGGGCTGCTTCTGCATCTCTTCTCCACCAAACCTGAATCTCTGCTTGGCATTGGCCTGCCCAATTTCTGGGCTCTATCTTCCAACCCTGGGCTTTTAATAGCAGTTGTGATGGAGGAGCCAACACCCCTCTGAAACCTTCTGCTGCCACATGACGCCGCTACGTCAAACCTGGCTTTGAAAGCCCCAAGGCAGCGCAGAAGATTTGGGAACAAACCTTTTGGATCCCTTCCCCCCCCCTCCCTCCTGACTGCTTTTGCAGCTTTTTATTTATTTCTTTCTTTTTTCTAATGTGATTTTTTAGTAGCATCAGGAGCTTGACAAGAGAAATGAGCCCAGTTTGGATCCCATGACAACAAAAAAGAAAGCTCTGGGCCGGTCACTTGGACTCCTTCAGGCTTGTTTGGTCGGGGAGGTGTGGAATGAATGTTTTAGGGAGTGTGTTAAAAAACAGTCAGCATGCAAGGGAAAAGGGCCTTAAAATATCCTGGGTTGCTGGAGATCTGCTGCCAGCTAGCAAGTAGGAGGAAGCAGTCATTGATGGAGCATCAGCAGAAGCTGCTCTTCAGCTCTCGGCTCTTCTCCAGGGCAGGTTTCTCCTTCCTTGGTTCTGCTCTGGAGGGTTTCAGCTCCTGCAGGGCTAAGGAGTGTAGCCAGAGGGCAAAGAATAGAGAGATTGAAAGGTTGAGTGATGGCTTGAGGGATTTGGATGGAGAAATCTTCTCCCTGTTGAGGGTGGGGAAGGAGAGAGTGGAGTTGGGTGGGTGTCTGGCAGACCCACTGCAGGGCTCACAGAATCCCCTCCAGTCCAACCTCCTGCAGCCAGCAGGGACAGCCCCAGCCAGTGCAGGCTGCTCACAGCCCCAAACAGCCTGACCTGGGGTGGTGCCAGGCATGGGGCAGCTCCCACATCTCTGAGCAACCTGGGCCAGGCTCTCCCCACCCTCAGCGTCAAACATTTCTCCCTTCTCTGCAGTCTCAATCTGCCTCTCTGAGCTCAAACCATCCCCCCCCAGCCTGTCACAGCAGGCCCTGCTCAAAAGTCCATCCCCAGCATTCTCTAAGTCCTGCAAGGCCACCAGAAGGTCTCCCTGCAGCCTTCTCCAGGCTGAAGAACCTCAGCTCCCCCAGCCTGGCCTCACAGCAGAGCCCTTCCATCCCTCCCAGCATTTTTATGGCCTCCTGTGGTCCTTCTCCCCCAGGGGAATGTCCTTCTCGTGCTCAGGGCTCAGTTGGTGGCTTCTGCTTCCCTTTCTCCCATCCACCAGGAATATCTTCCTGGATCTTGTGCTGAACCCTCCCAATTTCTGAGCCAGTGTCCAACATCTCTCTCTCCTCTCCAGTCTCAATCTGCCTCTTTCAGTTCAAACCATCCCCCCTTGGCCTGTCTCAACAGGCTCTGCTCAAAAGTCCATCCCCAGCTTTCTCTTAAGTCCTGCAAGGCTACCAGAAGGTCTCCCTGGAGCCTTCTCTTCTCCAGGCTGAACCACTCCAATGTGCAGCTCCACTCAGCTCCTGGGACCATCGAGGCTCTGGAAGAGAAAGCTCAGCCCCTGCCTGCTAAGCTTTGCCCTCCCTGGGTTTAAGCCATTCCCATTTCCTCCCTCAGCTCCCAGTTCATGTGCTGGAGCTGATCCTCAGAACAAGTTGACACAGCTGCTGGTGGTGTCTGGAGGGGAAAAACCCAGCAACAGCCCAAGACTTGATTTACTTCTGGGGTGTTGCTCCCTGTGAGTGCTGCAGCTCCTCTGCTTCCCTGGGCACCTCCTCAGGCCAGGCTTCCCTGCACAGGCAGTTCCCACTCCAGGCTTTGCTGCAGCACCTTTGAGCTAATTCCCATCTCTTCTTTCCACAGGTGGAGAGAGACTTTGAAAGGGAATATGGGAAGCTCCAGCAGTGAGTATCAACCAGGCTGGTAGAACAGGACCAGTCACATACTTGTCTTGTGCCCTCTTGCAGCTTCCCAGGACACTTCAGCCAGTTCTGCTCTTCCCAGCACACCACTCCCTGGCCTCTCACTTCTAATTCCCCAGGCTTTCTCTGCTGGTTGGGTGGCCTGAGAAGTGATTTGCAGTGGGCTTGAGGCTTTAACAGATGATAGCAGCTCTGAAGTGAAAAGTGAAGTGGTAAAAAGCTGCCAGAGACCACTGAGGTCACTGAGGACCTCAAGGTCCCTGAGGGCAGAGATTGGTTTTACCATACTGAGTGTGTCAGAGCAGCTCCCACTCAGCATCTGGAAGCCTTTGGCTTTACCAGCTGTGGCAGGAGTGAGGACTTGAGGAGATTCAGGGCTCTCAGTAAGAGATCTTGAGGAAATTCAGGGCTCTCAGGAAGAGATCAGCTGCTCGAAGAGGTTGAAAACCACCTAAAAACAACCTGAGAGAGGCTCAAAGCTGCCTGAAAACAACCAAAAAGGGTCAAGAACTATCTGAAAATGACCTAAAGTGGTTGAAAACTAACTGAGAACAAACAAAAAAAGGTTAAAAAGCATCTAAAGGTTGAAAATCCTCAGGAAATCAACCTGGAAAGGTTGAAAAGCAGCAGAAAACAAACAATAAAAGGTGGAAAGCACCTAAGAGCAAGCCAAAAAGGTTGGAAATCAGCTAAAATCAGCCAAAAATGGTTGGAAATCCTCTAAAAAGAGCCAGAAAAGGTTGCAAGTCCTCAAAAATCAGCCAAAAAAGGTTGGAAATCCTCTAAAAATAGCAAAAAATAGATGGAAATCCTCTAAAAACAGCCAAAAATGCTTGGAAATCCTCTAAAAATAGCCCCAAAAAGGTTGGAAATCCTCTAAAAACAGCCAAAAATGTTGAAATCCTCTAAAAACAGCCAAAAATGTTGAAAATCCTCTACAAATAGCAAAAAAATGGATGGAAATCCTCTAAAAACAGCCAAAAATGCTTGGAAATCCTCTAAAAATAGCCCAAAAAAGGTTGGAAATCCTCTAAAAAGAGCCAAAAATGGATGGAAATCCTCAAAAAACAGCTCAAAAAGGTTTAAAATCCTCTAAAACCAGCAAAAAAATGGTTGGAAATCCTCTAAAAACATCTCAAAAAGGTTGGAAGTCCTCTAAAAAGAGCCCAAAAAGGTTGGAAATGCTCTAAAAAGAGCCCCAAAAGTTGGAAATCCTCTAAGATGAATCGAAAAAGGTTGGAAGTCAGCTGAAAAGAACCCAAAAAAGTTGGAATTCATCTAAAAAGAGCCCCCCAAAAATAGGAAATCCTCTAAAACCAACCCAGAAGATTGAAAATCATCTAAAGAGAACCCACAAAAGCTTTGAGCTCATCTAAAAGCAGCCCAAAGAGGCTGCAAACCATCCTAGAGCAGCCCAAGGAGGCTGCAGAGCATCCTAGAGCAGCCTGAGGAGGCTGCAAACCATCCCAGAGCAGCCCAAGGAGGCTGCAATGTGTCTGAGAGCAGCCTGAGGAGGCTGCAAACCATCCCAGAGCAGCCCAAGGAGGCTGCAGAGTGTCTGAGAGCAGCCCCAGGAGGCTGCAAACCATCCCAGAGCAGCCCCAGGAGGTTGAGCAGTGCCAAGGTTCATGGCAAAGCCTCTCTGAGCTATTCCTGCCTGGCAGTGCTCAGCCCCTGCCTGCTTTGTTGCCTGCTGCTTGCTCTGAGGTTTGTTTCTTTCCAAGCTTTCCAATCCTTCCCCCCCTACCCCCTCTTTTCTTTTCCCATCTTTCAGATTGGAAGATCAGACCAAAAAGCTGCAGAAGGATATGAAGAAGAGCACAGATGCAGACTTGGGTACGTGAGTGGAGCAGCCCTGGGCTGTGAACTTGGCCACCAGGAGCTGCAGTGACTTTTCTCAGGCTCACATGAGTAAGCTGTGACAAGTCTGGAGTGAAAAAAAACCAAACCAACAACTCCAGAGCTCAAGGCCCACTCAGCTCCCTTAGTTACGAGGCCATCTGCATGAGGGCTGCTGCAGGAGTCTCTCCAAGCCAGGGAACAGAAAGGATCTGAGAATCACAGAACCAAGCAGGGTGGCAGAGAGCTCTGAGCTCACCCAGCCCAACCCAGCCCCCAGCCCTGCCCAACCACCCAGACCATGGCACTAAGTGCCCCAGCCAGGATTGCCTTCAACACCTCCAGCCATGGGCACTGCACCACCTCCCTGGGCAGCCCATTCCAGTGCCAATCACTCTCTCTGCCAACAACTTCCTCCTCACATCCAGCCTCAACCTGCCCTGACACAGCTTCAGCCTCTGGCCCCTTCTTCTGGCCCTGGCTGCCTGGCAGCAGAGCCCAACCCCAGCTGGCTACAGCCTCCCTGCAGGCAGCTGCAGACAGCAATGAGCTCTGCCCTGAGCCTCCTCTGCTGCAGGCTGCACACCCCCAGCTCCCTCAGCCTCTCCTCACAGGGCTGTGCTCCAGGCCCCTCCCCAGCCTTGCTGCCCTTCTCCAAACACCTTCCAGCACCTCAACATCTCTCTGCAATGGAGGAGCCCAGAACTGGGCACAGCACTCCAGGGGTGTCCTGAGCAGTGCTGCCTTCTCCTCCTCTTTCTTCTCCTCTTCCTGCTCGTCCTGCTCCTTTCTCCTCCTCCTTCTTCCTCCTTCCTCCTTCTCCTTCTTTCTCTTTATTCTTCCTCATTCTCTTCCTTCTCCCTCCTCCTCCTTCCTTCTTCTCCCTCTCCTTCCTCCTTCCTCCTTCTTTCTCCTTATTCTTCCTTCTCCTTTTCCTTCTCTTTCTCCTCATCACCAGTAGGAGCTGGAGGGACCACATGTGGCCCAGACTCTAAATGATGCCCAAAGAGAGGAGCAGGATTTGGGGGTCTGTGGGAGAAGTGGGCTGGGTAGGTGCTGCTGGTTGAGCCAAGCAGGGCAGGCTGCAGAAGCAGGCAGCTTTGAGCACAGGTAGCTTTCCTCAGCCTGCACTTTGGAGTGGACCCCATTTGTGGTGGGGCTCCCACAGCTCCTGGAGCCAAGGCAGATGCACCAGGCTGGGCTGGGCTGGGCCAAGCCAAGGCTCATCCTGTGGCAGATGGGTTGAAGAGATTCAGAGAATGGTTTAGGTTGGAAGGGACCTTAAAGCTCATCCAGTTCCAACCCTCCCTGCCCTGGGCAGGGACCCCTCCCACCAGCCCAGGTTGCTCAAGGCCTCATCCAACCTGGGGCTGAACACTTCAAAGGAGAATGTGTCCACAGCCTCCCTGGGCAATCTGTTCCAGCATCTCACCACCCTCATTGTGAAGAACAACTTCATACCCAGTCTGCATCTCCCCTGCTCTGCTCCCAAACCATTGCCCTTTGCCCTGTCACCACAGGCCCTTATGGAATGGGTTGGGTTGGAAGAGACCTTAAAGCTCATCCAGTTCCAAGCCCAAGGACCCCTCCCTCAAGCCCAGGTTGCTCAGGGGAGTGGGAAGGAGCCCCCCCAGGTGCTTTGCCAGTGGGTTTGCCACCACAGAGGCTCTCACTTGTGTGTGTGTGTGCAAGACACAAACGTGGATCCCAGCTCTTGCCCAGCACTCTGCCACCCTTCCCAGCACAGGGCTGGCACACAGCAGTGGGAACCAGCTCTGGCAGGACTCCTTCTAGGGTGAGAGCTGCCCCTTTTTGGGGGGAGCCTGGTGGTGGTCAGGGCTCCTGGGTAAGTTTTTCCTTGGGAAGGGTTCCCCTCCCTTCAGTGGGCGTTGTTTGTGTGGAGCATTTCAAGTCCCAGAGGAGCTGTGGGAGGACTTCTTCTTTTTCCGTTCTGCTACATGGCAGAGTCACAAACTGAGCCTTGGCCAGCTCCAGGAGGATCTGATGTCTCATTTAAAGGCAGGAAATCATGAAGGGAAGGTTTGGAGTGTGGTCTGCTGAGGGGAGAAGGAAAAGGAGGTCGATCCCAGCAGTGGCTGCTTCCCTGGCTTGGCAGTGCCCAGTCACAGAATCACAGAATCAGGCAGGGTTGGAAGGGACCACAAGGAGCAGGCAGTGCCAACCCCCCCTGCCATGCCCAGGGACACCCTACCCTAGAGCAGGCTGCACACAGCCTCAGCCAGCCTGGCCTCAAACACCTCCAGCCATGGGCACTTCACCACCTCCCTGGGCAACCCCTGCCAGGCTCTCACCACTCTCCTGCTGAACGACTTCTTCCTCACATCCACTCTGACCCTGCCCTCCTCCAGCTTTGCTCCATCCCCCCCACTCCTGGCACTCCCTGACAGCCTAAAAGTCCCTCCCCAGCTTTTTTGTAGCCCCCTTCAGATCTTGGAAGGCCACAAGAAGGTCTCCTGGGAGCCTCCTCTGCTGCAGCCTGCACAGCCCCAACTCTTTCAGTCTGTGCTCATAGGGGAGAGCTCTGTGCCCACCCTGCCAACATGCAGCTCCCATTCCCAAGCAGGACACAGCAGAGTGTGGCCTCCTCAGTGTCTTATTTCTTCCACTCTGCTCAGGGGGTTGATTATTCACTGCCTGCAGACCCTCCCTAGCAAACTGGACCTGGTGGCTCAACCTTCTTGCCAAGAAAAGGCTCAGCCCAACTCCTGCCTGCAGGAAAACCTTCCCGAGGCTGGGCCGTGGCCCTGCCAGCTGCAGCAGCCTGCCTGGGAGCGCTGCACTGTGATTAAAGATCTCTGACCGCTCCCCCCCTCCTTCCCCACCCTCTTCCCAGCCCAAATGCAGCCTGAAGGAGCAGGAGGATGGTGAGGGAGGGGAGGCAGAAGCTTCGTTTGAAGTGAGGTGCAGGTGACCCCCACCTTGGTTCCTGCTCTGGAGCATGCCTGGTCCCTCTCAGCTGCCCCAACCATGCTGCAAACCAGCAGCAGCAATCTGGAGTCGCTTCCCTGGAGTCAAGAGGCAGTGCAGAGCATCCTGAGGGACACCTGGAGGGGCAGGCAGTGCTCTTCTCACCTTCTCCTTTGCATCTTCTCTTCCTCCTTCCCTTCTCTTTCTCCTTTCTTCTTCCTCCTCCTTCTCCCTTCCTCCTCCCTTCCTCCTTTATCCTTCTACTCCTTCTCCCTTCCTCCTTCCTCCTTCTTCCTTCTCCTTCTCCCCTAGCTGCAAGACTTGCTCCAAAACTGCATCATAGAATGGTTTAAGTTGGAAGGGACCTCAAAGACTTGCCCTCAGCTGCAGGACTTAACACCTCAGCTGCAGGACCTGTCCCTCCAGCTGCAGGTCTTGCTCTCAGCTCCAGAACCTGCCCCCACTGCCAGGACCTGCCTTCGGCTCCAGAACCTGCCCTCAGCTCCAGAACCTGCCCCCAGCTGCAGGACTTAACCCCCCCCCCAGCTGCAGGATCATAGACTGTTAGAATGGTTTATGTTGGAAGGGACCTCAAAGACCTGTCCCCAGCTCCAGGACCTGCACCCAGCTCCAGGACTTGTCCCCAGCTGCAGGACCTGGCCTCTCCTTGCAGTTCGCCTCCAGTCCTCTCCGTACAAAGGCAAACNCCCAGCTGCAGGTCTTGCCCCCCCCCCCAGCTCCAGGACTTGTCCCCAGCTGCAGGACCTGGCCTCTCCTTGCAGTTCGCCTCCAGTCCTCTCCGTACAAAGGCAAACTCCCATTTCCCCCCCTCTGCTCTCCCAGCTGGAGGCAGGAGTTGTGCCATTCTTAACTGCATCCCCTTTTGGCACACATCCTGCCTCTGATGTGGTCACACAGATGGATTAGATCCTATCTGCTTCGAGGTTTTAAGCACCAAAGCCTTCATGTTTGGCTAATGGAAGGGGCACAGCAGCTTTGTCATCCTGCGCTCCCCAGCTCCTTCCCCCTGCTGCTTCCCAGGCTCTTGAGCTTCTGAGCTCTCTGTTATAATTGTGCCTAACCTTTCATTCAGACTGCTTAACCCCTTCACTTATCATCTTAAGCTCCATTATTCAGATGGCTTCAACTTCTAACAGCTGCCTTGAGTTCAGTGCGAGGCTTCCCAAAGCTCTGCCGTAGATTCGAACCTCTGGCTTGGAAGGGACCTTCAAGATCATCCAGTTCCAATTCCCCCCCTGCCTGCTGCGTCTTGGCTTTCTGATCTTCAACTGGAAGAGCTTCCAGCAGCAGAGCTGAGATAAAGGGCAGGGATTTTTTAGTGCCCAGGACTCTTTTTTTCCCCCCCCCTCTTCCTTTTTCATTCTGCTTTGATTCGGCAGGGCGCCTTACAGAGTCAGAGAGGTTGGAAGGGACCTTTGGGGAGCAGAGAATCACAGAATGATTAGTTTGGGTTCACAGAATCTCACCCTCCCAACTGGATCCTCCTTCCCTTTGGGTCATAGATTCATGGCATGGTTTGGCTTGGAGGGGACCTTTAAGATCATCCAGATCCAACCCTCCCCCTGCCTGCTGCATCTTGGCTTTCTGATCTTCAACTGCAAGAGCTTCCAGCAGCAGAGCTGAGATAAAGGGCAGGGATTTTTTAGTGCCCAGGACTCTTTTTTTCCCCCCCTCTCTTCCTTTTTCATTCTGCTTTGATTCCATTCTGTGCCTTACAGAGTAGTAGAGGTTGGAAGGGACCTCTGGGGGAGCAGAGAATCACAGAATGGCTGATTTGGGTTGATGGAATCTCACCTTCCCAACTGGATCCTCCTTCCCTTTGGGTCAGCATAGATGTGTGGCATGGGTTGGCTTGGAAGGGACCTTCAAGATCATCCAGTTCCACACACCCCCATTGCTGCATCTTGGCTTTGTGATCTTCAGCACCTACCCCCCAGCAGCTCCACACCTGCTTCTAGCTTGGTGTCATCACAGACACCATCCACAACCTGGGCTCCTCAATCCCAGAGAGATGCTGAGGTGCTGGAAGGTGCCCGGAGAAGGGCAGCAAGGCTGGGGAGGGGCCTGGAGCACAGCCCTGTGAGGAGAGGCTGAGGGAGCTGGGGGTGTGCAGCCTGCAGCAGAGGAGGCTCAGGGCAGAGCTCATTGCTGTCTGCAGCTGCCTGCAGGGAGGCTGTAGCCAGCTGGGGTTGGGCTCTGCTGCCAGGCAGCCAGGGCCAGAAGAAGGGGCCAGAGGCTGAAGCTGTGTCAGGGCAGGTTGAGGCTGGATGTGAGGAGGAAGTTGTTGGCAGAGAGAGTGATTGGCACTGGAATGGGCTGCCCAGGGAGGTGGTGCAGTGCCCATGGCTGGAGGTGTTGAAGGCAATCCTGGCTGGGGCACTGAGTGCCATGGTCTGGGTGGTTGGGCAGGGCTGGGGGCTGGGTTGTGCTGGCTGAGCTTGGAGCTCTCTGCCACCCTGCTTGGTTCTGTGATTCTCTGATTCTCTAGACAGAAATGCAGCAGTTGAAAGTAACAGAGGCACACAGCAGCCTCCCAGAAACCAGAGTCCCCAGGAGGGGCTCCCAAGCACCCTTCCACCTCCTTTCTGCCCCTCTACCTTAACCCAGAGTCTGCCTGATGTGCAAGGTGAGTTTGGAGGATGGGCAAGGGGGGGTTAGAAGCAGAATTAGTTGGGTTACACAGTGAGGAGGAGAAAGCAGAGGCACTGACTGCCAGGGACCCACACAGACTCTGCCACTCTCTGGTGGTCTTGATTTTAGACATCTCAGCAGGCCTGTGGGTGAAGCAGACACCCTGGAATCAGAACCACACCAGCACTGTGTCCTCCTCACAGCCTGTGGTCTAATTCCTCCCCTTAAGATGTTCCAGATAGCCTCAAACCAGCACACTGAGCCCTGACCCTCTCTGCTTTCTCCTGCTGCCCACAGCCATGTCCAAGTCTGCTGTCAAGATCTCTTCTGACCTGCTGTCCAACCCTCTGTGTGAGCAGGAGCCCAGCTTCCTGGAGATGGTCACAGCCTTCGACACAGCCATGAAGAGGATGGACTCCTTCAACCAGGAGAAGGTGAGGAAGGCTTTGGCTGAAGCAGGGGAGATCAGAGAGTGCTGGGATGCTGTTGGGATCTCCCCCTTCCAGCTAGATCCACCCTCCCTTTTGGTCATCTTAGGTTCATGGCATGGGTTGGGTTGGAAGGGACCGGAAAACTGATCCAGTACCAACGGGATTCATGGATTGGGTTGGGGTGGGTTGGAAGGGACCGGAAAACTGATCCAGTACCAACGGGATTCATGGATTGGGTTGGGTTATGTTGGAAGGGACCTGAAAGCTGATCCAGTTCCAAAGCGATTCACGGAATAGGTTGGGTTGGGGTGGGTTGCAGGGGACCTGAAAGCTGATCCAGTACCAAAGAGATTCATGGAGTGGGTTGGGTGGACCTGAAAGCTGATCCAGTTCCAAAGAGATTCATGGAATAGGTTGGGTTGGGTTGGGTTGGGTTGGAAGGGACCTGAAAGCTGATCCAGTTCCAAAGAGATTCATGGAGTGGGTTGGGTTGGAAGGGATCTGAAAGCTGATCCAGTTCCAAAGAGAGTCATGGATTGGGTTGGGTTGGAAGGGACCTGAAAGCTGATCCAGTTCAAAAGGGATTCATGGAGTGGGTTGGGTGGACCTGAAAGCTGATCCAGTACCAAAGAGATTCATGGAATAGGTTGGGTTGGAGGAGACCTCAAAGCTCATCCAGTTCCAAAGAGATTCATGGATTGGGTTGGGTTGGAAGGGACCTGAAAACTGATCCAGTTCCAACCCCCCCTGCCATGGGCAGGGACTCCTCCTACCAGCCCAGGTTGCTCAAAGCCTCATCCAAGCTGGTGCTGAACAGCTGCAGGGAGGTTGTGGAGCACAGAAGCACCCAATGTGATCAAAGATCACAGATCACAGATCACAGATCACATTGGGTGCTTCTGTGCTCCACAGCCTCCTGCAGCTGTTCAGCACCAGCTTGGATGAGACCTGCTCTAGTGGGAGCTGTCCCTGCCTATGCCAGGGGGGTTGGAACTGGCTGAGCTTTGAGCTCCCTTCCAACCTAAACCATTCTCTGCTTCTGGGCAGCCTGGACCAGGCTCTCCCCACTCTCTGGGTCAAAATTCCTTCCTTAGCTCCTTTCCAATCTCCCACCAGTAGAAGACAACCTTCTGAAATCTTCTTCTTGCTGGGGGCTTGGCATGGATCTCAAACCCCCCCAAAGGAAAAAGGACACAAACCCCCACCCAGGGACACATCCCAGAGCCTTGGGTTGGGATTTGGGGGCAGGAGGATGTCAGTACCTGGTGCAGCTTGGCCAGGACAGGGCCAGTCCTCTCCTTCTCCTCATACTTCTCCACCTTGGTCTGCAGGCGTCTGTAGTCCTGCAGGGTCTGCTCCCAGAGCCCTGGCACAGGCTGCCCAGAGAGGCTGTGGAGTCTCCTTCTCCACCTGTCCTCCATTCCAGGCCTGTCTGGATGTGTTCCTGTGTGCCCTCAGCTAGCTTGGATGGTCCTGCTCTGGCAGAGGAGTTGGACTGGAGGAGCTCTTTGGGTCCCTGACATCCTCTGAGCCTGTGCAGTTTCATGCTGAAAAGAGCTTTGTCCTCAGGCTTGCCATGAACAAAACCTTCTGCTTCCAACAGGTGAATCAGATCCAGAAGACAGTCATAGAACCTCTGAAGAAGTAAGTACTGAGGTGGTCCTGGGAGCCATCACCTTGTGCCTCTGGGATGGTGCCCCTCATGGTGCCAGGTTAGAAATTGGCCCTTCCCAAAGGGTCTGAAGCATCTAAAAGCTTCCTAGAGAAGAGCTGCTTCACCTCCCTGGAGCTGCTTCACCTCCCTGCAGGAGATGGCTCCTCCTTGCTCTGCAGGTGAGCTGCTTTAGCTGAGCCCAAGCTGCTCTGCTGTGGCAAGGGAGGAGATCTTTTGTGTCTTGAAGCCTTCTCTGGCTGCCCCTGCTGTAGCAAGGGGGTTGGGCTGGATGAGCTGCAGAGGCCCAGGCCTGGCTGCTTGTGAGGTTCTCAGCCTGCCAGGAGCCTTCAGCTGTGCTCGAGGAGCACTGAAGGCTTTGAAGCCTTCAGCTTCCCTCCACCTGTGTGCTGCTTCCTCCCAAGTCTTTGCTCCAGCTGCAGGAGGAATTAATCTGTAGGGGACCTTCACTGTGTGGTTGGTGCAGGGTGGGATGGAGAATGATGGAATCATTTTGGGTGGGATGGAGAATGATGGAATCATTTTGGGTGGAAGGGACCTTGAAGTGTTCACCAAGTCCAAGCCTTAGCCCAGCACTACCCCAGGACACCACCAAGCCATGGCCCTCAGCACCACAGCTCCAGGGCTGCAAACCCCTCCAGGGATGGAGACTCCAACACTGCCCTGGGCAGCCTGGGCCAGGCCTGGACAGCCCTCAGGGGGTAGAAATTGTTCTTCAAGGCCAAGCTGAACCTGCCCTGGGGCAACTTGAGGCCATTTGTGTCCAGGGCTGGGTGGTGGCTTTGGTTGTACCTTGGATGTTTGTCCAGGATCAGAAATACCTGAAAGAAAAGGGAATGGAAAAGGGAAATGGAACAGGAAAATGAAAGGGAGGTAAAATGGGAAGGGAAGAAAAAGGAGAAGGGAGAAAAAAGGAAAGGGAGGGGAAAAGGGGAAGAGAGGGAAAAAGAGGAAGGGAGGGGAAAAGGGAAAGGAGGGAAAAAGGGAAGGGAGGGAGAAAGGGAAGGGAGGGAAAAGAGAAGAGATGGGGAAAAGAGGAAGAGAAGGAAAAGGGAAGGGAGAATAGGGAAGGGAGGGGAAAGGAGGAAGAGAAGGAAAAGGGAAGGGGGGGAAAAGGGAAAGGAGGGGAAAGGGGAAGAGAGGGAAAAGGGGAAGAGAGGGGAGAAGGGAAGGGAGAGGAAAGGGGAAGGAAGGGAAGGCAGAGCTCCAGGGCAGGCTTGTGCTGCAGTCCTGTTTGTTATCTTGCCTGTCCTCATGAAAGATACATCAACTTCTCCTTCCAGCAGCCTGTTCCAACTGGAAGAAGGGCTCATGGCTCTGCAGCCTTCCTGCTTCTGTTGTTTGCTTCCTCCCAGCTTGTGCTAGCTGAGGGGAAGGAAGGAAAGCACAAAGCATGCACAAAGCTAAGGCAAAGCCTGCAAACCTCACCTTGTGCCTGAGCCCCTGGGGTTCAGTGAGCCTGCTGATCCCAGGCCATGAGGACATTTCAAGCCATGCTTCATAGCAGACCAAAAAGACCTTTCCATCTTGCCAAGGTCTGGCTCAGCTTCTGGCTCGAGGTGCTGCTGTGGCACAGGGTAGGAAGGTTCCTTTCCTCCCCTGGCTTTGGGTTTCAGGCAGCACAGGAGGTGGTTGGGTTTTCCTCCTGGGTGCAGCCATGGTGCCCAGCACACCTTTGGCTGGGAGGTTTCACCTCAGAAGGTGTCAAACTTCTGCTCTCATAGAGAGAATTATTTGGGTTGGAGAAGCCCTCTGAGATCAGAGTCCAAGCAGCAACCCAACCCCCACCATGGGCACCAAACCCTGGCCCCAAGTGCCATGGCCACAGGTTCCTTGGGCACTTCCAGGGATGGGCACTCCACCACCACCTCCCTGGGCAGCCTGTGCCAATCCCTCCCCACTCCTGCAGCAAAGACATTTTCCTTCCTCTCTAACCTAAACCTGTCCTGGGCCACCTTGAGGCCATTTCCTCTTGTCCTGTCCCTTGGCAGCAGAGCCCAACCCCACCTGGCTCCAGCCTCCCCTCAGGGAGCTGCAGACAGCAATGAGGTCTCCTCTCAGCCTCCTTCTCCTCAGCTCCCTCAGCTGCCCCTCCCCAGCCCTGTTCTCCAGACCCTTCCCCACCTTTGTTGCCCTTCTCTGGACCTGCTCCAGCTCCTCAATGACCTTGGAGTGAGAGCCCAAACCTGACCCCAGCACTCAATCTGTGCCCTCCCCAGAGCTGAGTCCAGGGGCACAATCCCTGCCCTGCTCCTTCTGCCCACACCATTGCTGCCCCAAGCCTGAAGCCTTCATGGGGGTTACTGACAGGAGAGGGAGTGGGGAAGAGCCCAACCCCACCTGGCTCCAGCCTCCCCTCAGGGAGCTGCAGAGAGCAATGAGGTCTCCTCTCAGCCTCCTTCTCCTCAGCTGCCCCTCCCCAGCCTTGTTCTCCAGACCCTTCCCCACCTTTGTTGCCCTTCTCTGGACACACTCCAGCCCTCAGCTTGTTGCCTCCAGCATCCCAACTGCTTTCCAGTCCTGGCCTTTCCTTCCCAACATCCTAAATTCCCACTGGTGCAGGTTTTTCCCCCCCCCTCTTCCTCTCTTCTTCCTCCCCTTTGGCACCTCCAGACCACTGCTGCTGCCTGCTCTTAAACCGCTTACTTGTCACGCTCAGAGGCTGCCTCATGCCCAGGGGAGCTCAACCCCCTCCCTGCCAGCCCCAATTTTGTGTCTCTTAGGTCCACACAGGGCCAGGGATGTTTCAAAAAGAGCCCAAGGGGTCCCATTTGGAGGCTAATGAGATGCAGGGGGGAGAACTGCAGAGCTTGCACCACCTCCCCCCCTCCCTGGCCTGCTGCTGGATAAATCCCAGCAAGGTTTCTGGGAGAGAAAGTTGCAGCTTAACCCAAAAGCTGCCTTGAGGACCTGCTCTGCTTTTCCATGGAGGTGCTTCCATCTCCAGCCTCTCCCAGACTTATTCTGACCTAGAAAAGGCTTTTTTTTTGTTTGGGGGGGGTTGGGTTTTTGCTTTTGCTGGCACATCTGCACTTTATTACCTCTTCACTGGTGGCCTTAGCTGGTTTCTTAGCCAGAGAGGCAGATAAGGCTCACCCAGGCAGTTATCAGGAGTGGGAAGAAATTGTAATCAGAGGCATATGTGGGGTGGGGAAGAAAAAAAAACCTCCATTCAGTTGTCCAGGGATGGTTTTAACCAAAGAGTGGAGGGGTTGGAGAGGAAAGCAGGGGTAGATGGAGAGGAGGAGGAGGAGGAGATGGGGGTGAAGGAGGTTCTTATTAAGTCCTTCTGCCTCTGGGCACTGGAGGCTCGTTTAGAGTTTGGCTTTTGGAGCTTGATGAAGCCCTTGGCTGGGGATTGCTTCCCTGGAGGAGGAGCAGAGGCAGCATTGCAGCATTCAGCCAGGAGCTGAGGGGCCTGGGAAAGGTCAGCAGGGATCTGCTCTGCCACCCTGGGGAGATGCCTGCTTGGATTCATCCTGGAATGGCTCAGGTTGGATGGGATCTCAAGGATCATCTGCTCCAACCTCCCTGCCATGAGGCAGGGACACCTCTCAGCTAGGCTTAGCTGCTCAAGGCCTGCAACAGCCCCAGGGGGGGAGGCAGCCACAACCCCCCCTGAGTCCAGAGTCTTCATCACCCTCACACTCAACAGCTTCTTCCTCAGCTCCAATCTAACCCTGCTCTGCCTCAAGCTTCAGAGGGCTGCTCCCTTCCCACAGCTGAATGAGGTCTGGGTCTGTCCCTGAGCCCCACAATAGGCTGGAATGGAGCTGTGGATCCACAGCTGCTGGAGCTCAGCTCCTGCAGGGAGGTTGCTGTGATGCTTTGGGCTGCTGCAGTGCCCCTGAGCCACATCAGTTGGATGCTGAGTGACCTGTGGGAGGTGTCCCTGCCTGTGGCAGGAGGTTGGCGCTGGCTGAGCTTTAGGGTCCCTTCCAACCTAAACCCTTCTATGGTTCTATGACCATGTCCAGAGGAGGCCACCNCAGAAGCACCCACATTGATCACATTGGGTGCTTCTGTGCCCCACAACCTCCCTGGAGGTGTCCAGGACCAGGCTGGATGAGACCTTGAGTGACCTCTTCTAGCAGGAGATGTCCCTGCCTGTGGCAGGGGGTTTGGAACTGGCTGAGCTTTGAGCTCCCTTCCAACCTAAACCATTCTCTGATTCAAACCCTTCCCCCTTGCCCTGTCTCTCTTCTTTCTTCTTTATCATCTTCATTCTTTCTTATTCTGTCTTCTTTCTGCCTTTTCAGCTCTGCAGCAGAGGAGGCTCAGGGCAGAGCTCATTGCTGTCTGCAGCTCCCTGCAGGGATTGGGCTCTTCTCCTAATGAACAAGTGATAGGACAAGAGGAAACAGCTCCAGGTTGCACCAAAGGAGGTTCAGATTGGCCATGAGGAGCAATTTCTTCCCCTTGAGGCTTGTCCTGGGCTGCTCAGGGCAGTGGTGGAGTCCCCATGCCTGGAGGCTGCATGAGGCACTCAGTGCCAGGGGTTGGTGAATCAGAAGGGTTAGGTGAGAGGTTGGACTCTGATCCTGGAGGTCTTTTTCAACCTGATTGATCCTCTGATTCTCCCTCTTCTCCTTTCTCCTCCTTCCCCTTCTCCTGCCATTCCCAGGACCCCCCCAGCTGCCTTTCCCTCCCTTCCCCCCAGGGCAGCCCAAGCTGATAACCTGCCCGGAGCATCCCCAGGGGCTCCAGGCCCCGGAAGCAGGACCAGGCACAAGCAGCTTTGGTGGCCTTAAGGAGCCCCTAATGAGGATTTGGTGCACAAAGCCAAGGCCACATTGCTGCCTGCCCCCCTCCCTCAGCCTCTCAGCCTAATCCCCCCCTCCCCAGCTCCCTGCTTTGCTCTTCCTCCCTGTCCCTTTTGGCTCTCCTCGGAAGGGCTGGTTTGAATTTCCCCCTTCCTGGTGGGTGGATGTGTGGGCAGGGGCTGAGGCATGGCAGGCATCCCCCAGCAGAGCCCAGCTGCTTCAGCCACCCTTCTTCCTCTCCAAGCTTCCTCTTCATCCCACCAGCCACCACTTTTCTTTGGTGTCTGACCCTCCCCAGCTCTGTCCTTTTCTCTCTGCCTGCTGCCAGCTGCAGATCCTCTTCCTCTCCCTTTGCTTTTGCGATCCAAGGTCCCTAAAATGATCACAGAATTGGTTTGGTTGGGAAGGACCTTTAGGATCATGGAGTCCAACCATAAATGCCATAGGAAAAGAGCTACAGAGTATGAGAGAGTCACAGAATCAGGCAGGGCTGGAAGGGACCACAAGGAGCAGCCAGTCCCAGCCCCTGCCATGCCCAGGGACACCTCACACCAGAGCAGGCTGCCCACAGCCTCAGCCAGCCTGGCCTGAAACACCTCCAGGGATGAGGCTTCCAGCACCTCCCTGGGCAGCCCCTGCCAGGCTCTCACCACCCTCCTGCTCAACAGCTTCCTCCTCACCTCCAGCTTTGCTCCATCCCCCCCAGTCCTGGCACTCCCTGACAGCCTCAAAAGTCCCTCCCCAGCTTTTTTTAGGCCCCTTTCAGATGCTGCAAGGCCACAAGAAGGTCCCCTGGGAGCCTTCTCCTCTCCAGCCTGCACAGCCACATAGAGTGATGGAGTGGGTTGGGTTGAAGAGAACTTTGATGCTCCTCCAGTCCAACAGCCTGACAGTCCAGACAGCCTGACCTGGGGTGGTGCCAGGCATGGGGCAGCTCCCAGCTCTGTAAGCAACCTGGGCCAGGCTCTCCCCACCCTCAGTGTCAAACATTTCTGCCTTCTCTCCAGCCTCAACCTCCCCAGAGGTCCCTTCCAACCCTCCCAGGATAGAACCAGAGAACCACAGAATGGGTTAGGTTGGAGGGGAGCTCAAAGCTCAGCCAGTTCCAACCCCCCTGGCTCAGGCAGGGACAGCTCCAACTAGAACAGGTCACTGAAGGCCTCATCCAGCCTGGTGCTGAGCACCTCCAGGGAGGAGCTCGTTAATGACTGGGAGGAGCTCCTGCAGGAGCTGGGACCAGAACCTGCCCTCAGCCTTCAGCCTCTGCCATTGGCAAGGACCATCTGAGCTGGGGACACCTCCCAGTCTGGGGACACCTCCCAGTGTGGGGACACCTCCCAGACTGGGGACACTTCCCAGTGTGGGGACACTTCCCAATCTGGGGACACCTCCCAGTGTGGGGACACCTCCCAGTGTGGGGACACTTCCCAGTGTGGGGACACTTCCCAGTGTGGGGACACTTCCCAATCTGGGGACACCTCCCAGTGTGGGGACACCTCCCAGACTGGGGACACTTCCCAGTGTGGGGACACTTCCCAGTGTGGGGACACTTCCCAATCTGGGGACACCTCCCAGTGTGGGGACACCTCCCAGACTGGGGACACTTCCCAGACTGGGGACACTTCCCAGACTGGGGACACCTCCCAGTGTGGGGACACCTCCCAATGTGGGGACACTTCCCAATGTGGGGACACCTCCCAGTGTGGGGACACCTCCCAATGTGGGGACACCTCCCAGATTGGGGACGCCTCCCAGATTGGGGACACTTCCCAATGTGGGGACATCTCTCAGTGTGTGGACACCTCCCAATGTGGGGACACTTCCCAGTGTGTGGACACCTCCAGTGTGGGGACACTTCCCAATCTGGGGGACACCTCCCAGTCTGTGTCCCCCCCCCCCATTTTGCCTTCCCCCATGCAGTCTTTGCTGCCCAATCTCATCTCCCCAGCCCTCTCCAGGCATATTTCTGGAGCTGCTCTCAAGGCAGGAGGTATTTTAGCAGCAGCCTCGAGCCTGGGAGCTGGTGGAGGCCATGCCCAGAGCCCAGCAGGGGCAGGCCCAGGGCAGCTGTGGTGGCATTTGGCTAGAGAGGGGAAGCTGTGAGCAAAGGTTTCCATAAAAAGCCATGTCCAGGCCAGCAGGAGCTGCTCCAAGCATGGGCAGCTGGTGGCTGGGAGGCTGCTGGGCTAAAGCTCTGCCTGATGACTTTTGCAGGTTTGCCTCTTGCAGGAGGTTTGAGCCAGAGAAGAGAATAGCAGCAGGGCTGAGCACGTGAGAGGTGGCCACAGGCTTGTCCCTTGGCTGTCCTGGGCACATCCCTGGGGGCACCATCTCAGGCTTGGACAGGAGTGGAAATTCTTGACCATAAATGCTTCAAGGCAAACATTTCCCTTCCCCTCCCCCTTGCTGCTGGCATCAGCCCTTCTGCAGGAGGCAAAGCTGGGGACAGGAGCAAGGCTGAGGGACAGGAGCAAAGCTGAGGGACAGGAGCAAAGCTGGGGGACAGCAGCAAAGCTGAGGGACAAGAGCAAAGCTGGGGACAGGAGCAAAGCTGGGGGACAGGAGCAAGGCTGAGGGGGACAGGAGCAAAGCTGGGGACAGGAGCAAAGCTGAGGGACAGGAGCAAAGCTGGGGACAGGAGCAAGGCTGAGGGGACAGGAGCAAAGCTGAGGGACAGGAGCAA
>WAAF01016004.1:82862-96971 GCA_013400475.1 Tricholaema leucomelas
GGGGGGGGGGCAAAGCAGCTCCTTCCCAGCCCTTCCCAGCCCTTCCCAGCTCCATGGCATGGGGAGTGCAGGGCAGGGAGAGACCCTCCAGGGCTGGCACCAAAGAGAAGAGAAGGAGCAAGCAGCTGGAGGAGCCAAGGGGTGGCTGAAGCTGTGGCCAAAGGCAGCTGGGAAGGGCCCAGCTCAGAGCCACTTCACTTCCCAATTTGGGCTTGAAAAACAAGAAACTGGGAAACTGGGAGGGAGGAGGAGGAGAGGAGGAGGAGGAGAGGAGGAGGAGAGGAAGGAGACGCCAGTCCCGGAGCCAGCAGCAGCCCCGTGGGGGCTCAGCAGCAGCCCAGCCCCGTGGTGGGGAGGAATGGGTTGGCTGTGGACTGGTTTGGGCAGCTCAGGGAGACATCTCAACCCCCCTAAGGCATCCCAGCCCTGCTCCCCTGGGCACAGCGGGCACTGCCGGGGGTACACCGGGCTGTGGGTCCCTGCCCTGCCAACGCCCCAGGCCTCTAGGGCTGGCAGGAGCTAGGCTGTGCCTCCCCAAACTGGTTTGGCCTCCCCAGGCTGGCGCCGCCGCCAAGAGGCATTCGGGTAGGAGCAAAGCAAAACATCCCTGTCCAGGTGTGCCAGCGCCAGTGCCAGCCTGCTGGGCAGGTGGCACCACGGAATGTGGGCACCGAGGGAGAGCAGGGCTGGGAGAGAACGTGGGGGCTGCAAAGACCTCAGGCCAAAGTGGGTCTGGGGAGCCAAAAGGCAGTGGTTTGGGGCTGCAGAGGAGGATGGTTTGGGGCTGCAGAGGAGGATGGTTTGGGGCTCAAACTGGGATGGTTTGGGGCTGCAGAGGAGGATGGTTTGGGGCTCAAAGGAGGATGGTTTGGGGCTCAAAGGAGGATGGTTTGGGGCTCAAAGGAAGACGGTTTGAGGCTCAAAGGAGGATGGTTTGGGGCTCAAAGGAGGATGGTTTGAGGCTCAAAGGAAGATGGTTTGAGGCTCAAAGGAGGATGGTTTGGGGCTGCAGAGGAGGATGGTTTGGGGCTCAAAGGAGGATGGTTTGAGGCTCAAAGGAAGATGGTTTGAGGCTCAAAGGAGGATGGTTTGGGGCTGCATAGGAGGATGGTTTGGGGCTGCAAGAGCTGATGGTTTGGGGTTGCAGAGGGTAAAGGTGTGGGGGTGCAAAGAGGGAGGGTTTGGGTCTCAGAGGATGATAGTTCAGGGCTGCAGGAGGTGATGGTTTGGGGCTGCAAAGGGTAAAGGTGTGGGGGTGCAGGAGGTGATGGTTTGGGGTTCCAAAGGGCAATGGTTTGGGGCAGCAAAGGGGCACAGGGCACAGGTGCCCTCTCAACATCTCCTCCTGGCCTCACACAGCCCTCTGCCAGCTCCTGCTCACCTGGCCAGGGCTGGAACAGCTGAACTCCTCCTCCAGGAGCTGCGAGCTGTGGGGAAGAGGATGGAGCCATCAGAAGAGTCCCTGGCCCTGCCCAGATCCCTGCCCACCCCCACACACAGCCAGGTCCAGCCTTACCTGCCGCTGCCAGGCGGGGAGCTGCGGGATGCCAGGCTGGGGCAGGATGCTCTTGGGGTGCCCTGGCTCTTGTCCTGCACCTGCAGTGTGTCCTGGGGAGGGGAGGGAGATGCCAGCAGCTGAAACCAGCCCTGGGTGGGGGTCTGAGGGGGGCGCAGGAGCTGCCCAGGGCTCACCTGGAAGCGTGTGGCCAACCTCTCTGGTGATGTGTCCCCGTTGGTGTGGCTGGAAGGTGGCATCGGGGACCTAGGCACCAAGGGAGAGTGTTGGGGTGGGGTCCCAGGAGCCTGCAGCCTCTGTGCACCTGCAGCATGGCACAACCATTCCCTTGCAGTCCCCCTCCCTGGGGAAGAGGCAAGAAGCAGCAGCAGCAGCAGCTCCAGGCCCCCAGCTGGGACCAGTCCACCAGGTAGCGGCTGCCAGGGCTGCTTGGCCTCGTTACTGCCTGACTCCTTAATTACAGAGCTGGGACAGAGTCCCGCGGGGATGGCACAGCCCCAGGAGTTGCTGGAGGGGAAAACCAGCACGTGGTTGGGGACCCTAAGCTGCCTGGGGACAGGGCTGGGCACCCAAGGAGCCCGGGCTGGCACCCGGGCTGGCACCCAGCCCAGCACCCACCTCTCCACCTGCAGCTGCAGCTCCCCCGAGCTCCTCTTGATCTTGTTCTGTGCCTCCACGTTGAGCATCTCGGCAGTGCTCTCCCCGTTGATGGTGACAATGATGTCCCCTGCCCGCAGGTCACCCGCGGCTGCCTTCCCGTGCTCTGTCACCTCCACAGAGAGGGGCACAGGGGCACAGCCCCACCGTTACCTTGGAGGGCAGCATGCCCACATCCAGCCCTCCCGCAGCACCAAGGCCAAGGTCCTGGCACACGGCTGGGTGCAGCCAGCTCAGTGCTGGTCCCCGAGTGCCACCCTGCCAGGATGCTCCCACCCACCAGAACCCCCCCACCGCTGTGCCAAACCAGTGCCAGGCTCTCTGCTAGGGGGATCCAAGGCCACGACAACAACTCTCGGAAGCTCAGCACAGCCCAGCCCAGCCCAGTGCCCCAAGCCCCCTCCCCCCACGCTGTCACCCGCCGTGGGGACGTTCCCACGGAGCAGGATCCCTCCAGGAGGCTAAACAGGATCTGCTCCCCGGAGCAGCCCAGCGTGGTGCCCGCCTCAGCATCCCTCCCCAGGGCCAAGGGGCACGGGGGTGGGGGGCAGTGGGGGGCTCCTACCTTGGAGATGGTGATAGGCTTCCCAAAATCTCTTCCTCCGGTGACGCGGAAGCCCCAGGGGGCAGGGCCGGCCAAGGTCACTGTCAGCGGCATGGCAGAGGGCGGCTCTGGGCGGGCAAAGAGCCGCGGGGACAGGAGGCTGAGGCAGAGGAGAGTCCTCTCCTCCCCCCACGCAGCAGAGCACACCAAAAGGCTCTCCCTGTGCCCACTGTCCCCCAGCCCCACACCCCAAAAGTCCCCAGCGTGGGATGATGGAGCCTGGTGGCGTCTTCCTTCCGGGGAGGGGACCCACGACCTTGTGCCACTGCAGCCACCGCTGCTTCCTCTTGCTGCCCTGGTACCCACCCCCCAGGCTGATGCTGGTGGCTTCCTCCTTTGCCAACCCCACCCTATGGACAAGGGGGTCCCAGGGACAAGCGGGTCCCAGGGACAAGGGGGTCCTGGGGTAGCTGCAGGGTGGCGTGGCCGGTGGGAGGGGGCAGGCGAGGTCACCTCCCTATCCCCTGCTGTCCCCAAGGCAGGAAACCAGTGAGGCCTTAGCACGAAGGCTGGTGGCTTGTGGCACGGCAGANGTCCCCTGCTGTCCCCAAGGCCTCGTGGATGGCAGGAAACCAGTGAGGCCTTGGCACGAAGGCTGGTGGCTTGTGGCACGGCAGAGCCAAGCCAGCAGGGCTTGGAGGGGACGATGTGGCTGCGAGGGCAGCCAGAGGCTGGGGAGGATCCGGATGAGGCTCTGGCTGAGGGTCCGCATGGGGGCTGCCAGGACCACCCTGAGCCCTCCACCCTGCAGCGAACCCTCACTGGGCTTAAAGGATGCTGAGGGGTCCCTTGGGGTGCCCACGGCAGCCCTCGGCTCCGGCGGGGCGAGTGGGAAGGAGCAGCCCCCTCCCGTAGCTGTCATCGGCTCTGCCATCCCCGCTTCCTGCCCGGCTGCTCCGCACCGCCTCAGCCTCATCCTGCCCCACGGCACAGCCCCAGGGGGACAGCAGGAGCCCAGCACCCTCCGTCCGCAGCCGCCGGGGAAGGCATCTTAAAAATCCCAAGCGCACAAAGAGGGCTTCAGAGGCTGCCCGGAAGAATTTCCTGGGCTGGGCTTGGAGGCATCGGGGAGGAAGCCCCAAACCCCCTCCCCGCGCCCGGCGCCGCTCAGCATCCCTCAGCCGCTCACGTCCTGGTGCCCCCAGGACCTCAAATCTCAGCTGGGCACAACTCCCGGAGCCCTCCAGCAGTCCTGCACCTCTCCTCTGTCCCTGCACCTCTCCTCTGTCCCTGCACCCCTCCTCTGTCCCCTGCACCCCTCCTCTCTTCCTTGCAGCCTTCCTCAGTCCCCTGCCCCCAAGCTCTGTCCCCTGCCCCTAAGCTCTATCCCTTGCGCTGCTCCTTTGTTTCCTGTGCCCGGGCTCGGTCCCCTGCACCCCATCTCTTCGGTCCCCTGTACCCCATCTCTTCGGTCTCCTGCACCCCATGTCTGTCACCTGCAGCCCTCCTCCCCCCCTTGCACCCCACCTTTTCTGCCCCTTGCACCCCTCTTCCGTCCCCTGCACCTCTTCCCTGTCCCCTCCACCCCAAACTCTCCATCCTCTGCCTTCTCTCTCCATCCCCTGCACCCCTTTTCTATCTCCTGCCCGCCCCCTCCCTCCCCCCCAACCTCTGCCCCCTGCCCTCTCACCTCGGTCCCCAACTGGGTCCAGGTCCCCTCCCCGGCTCACAGCGACGCCTTTGCGGCTCTGGCAGCTGGTACTGTCCCTGGCACCCCGCGAGGCGTGACGGCGGGTGACAGGCGATGCCAGCAGGCGCAGGGGACGTGGGGACACGCAGGCTGCCTGCACTCCCCAGCACTCCTCCCCTCCCCGGGGGAGCAGCATCCCGAGCACCCACCCACCCCCCCCGGGACCCCCGGGAGCTGCTCCTCCAAGGGTCGGGCACCGGAACCCCCAGGAGCTGCATCCCCGAGGGTCGGGCACTGACAGCGCCCCCAAGCCCTTCGTACCCACCCTTCCCCCGGGAACACTCACCGGTGGACGGCCGAGCCGGGCAGCCCCCGTGGGGCGGCGGAACCGAGCACGGCCCCGGCAGCGGCACCTCCCCCTCGGAAGGGGCCGGCGGAGCCCGGCGGGGCCGGGCCGGGCCGGGTGGAGGCTCCGCAGCGCCGTCTGCGGGTACCGATTGCCCCGACGGGGCGAACGGGAACCGGGCACGGCTTGGCACGATTCGGAGCCCAGGAGAAGGTCCCCCTTTGGCTGAGGATGTTCCATGGTCCCCGGGAGCTGGCGCAGCGGCTGTGGCATCACCGTGCAGCGTCCCAGCATGCCAGCACCATGCCCGTCCAGCAGGGCAGGCAGCGATGCCAACCCCCACCCCGGGCACTGCTGCGGCCCCTTCTGTCCCACTGCCCTAAGTGCCCTCCTGCAGCACCCATGCAGCGCTGCCACCTGCCACGGGCAATGCTGCAGCACCACTTGTCCCACTGCTGCCCCCCCCACTGCTCTGCAGCCCCCCCACACTGCTGCTGTCACACCCCACTGCTGCCCCTCGCACCCCACTGCTGCCCCCCACANAGCCCCCGACCCATGCACTGCCACAACCCTGCCCAGCACCAGGTCCCCACCACACAGCCTGACACCCCCATGGGGCACCAGCACGGCCCCCACTACCCCACCTCTGCCAGCGGGCACCATGCCACCCCAGTACCACCAGGCTGGGCTCCCAGCTTGAGCTTTAATGGTGCAACAAGAAGCATCCACAACTGCCTGGGCATGTGGCATGGCACCAGACCGACGGCTCAGGGTCACCACCGTCATGGCCAGGCCTGGCACCGGCCAGGGTGGGTGACAAGGGACCAGGCAGCAGTGGAGAGAGGGGTGGGGGAGGCGAGGGGGGGTCAGGTTAAGGCCTTGAGGTGGTGGAGAGGATTGGTCCCTGTTAGAAGCAGCCCCATAGGGGCAGGAGGGAGCTGGAGGCACTTTGTGCCCACGGAAGGGGACACGCAGAAGGGACACGATGGGGCTGTAGGGGTGGCGGAGGTGGCACAGTGGGGACAATCCCCCCACACACACCCCTCCATCTCCCACCGGGGGCTCCTCTTCTCCGTGGGTCACACCGGTGCCACGTAGTTGCCAGGGAAGGTGCCAAACTTCTGCGTCCTCCTGGACACGCCTAGGAGGGGGAGGGGATAAAGAACAGGAGAGGTGAAGAGTTTGGGGGGCGGGGGCGCCGCGGTGCCAACCTGTCCCCAGCCCCGTGCCCATCTCGGTGCCCACGCACCCACGAACCAGCCATCGTCACACTGCTGCATCACATCCACTCGGTCCCCCTCCAGCAGCTCCAGCTCGTCCGCGTTCTGGGGCTGGTACTGGTACAGTGCCCGGTACCTGCGAGACACAGCGTGGCCAGGGACACACACACACCCCCACTCCGTGCCACCCTGGCACTGCCCCCTGCTGCCCGGCATTGGCACCACCGCCCTGCCGGTCCCGGCCTTACTTACGGCGTCCATCGGATTTCGGAGCCGTTGTAGGATGGGGCAGGCTCGGGGCGGGTGCCAGGAGGTGCCCCCAGGGTTGGGCACTGCAAGGATGGGTGAGTTAGGAGGCAGGGCTCGCCCCGCAGCGGCGGTGCCAGGGTGCGGTGCCAGGGACGGGGTTGCCTCACCTGCTTGGGGCTCCAAGGCTCCTGGGGATGGGCGGTGGGAGGCTGCAGGGGGCCAGCGGGGGCTGGCGAGGGGCGAGGGGTGCCCGCGTGGGGTAGCTTTGGCGAGTGGGAGAAGGAGAAGCCGAGCTGCTGGGGTGAGGATGGGCACAGCCTGGCCTCACCAGCACCCCGCTCTGCCAGCCTGGGGGAGCCAGCGGCAAGGGGGGAGCCCTGGGGGCCGGGAGAGCGCTGCAGGGAGGGGGACCTGGCTGTGAGCCGAGGGCTGGAGGAGGAGGAGGAGGGGGAGGATGCGAAGTCCTCGGCGCTGGCTTTCACCCGCGGCTCCTTCTGCACCTGCACGTAGGTGGCAGGGAAGATGCCCTGGCGGCTGGTGCCCGAGATGCGCCCCTCGTACCAGTTCTCGTCCACCCTCCGCACCAGGCAGACCTGCTCACCCTGGCAGAGGGAGGAGGGAAGGGCTTAGCGTGGCACGGCCCGGCCCGGCCCGACGCGGCAGGGCACGGTAAGGCAGGGCAGGGCACAGGACAGCAGGGCACGGCCCGGCCCGGCGGTACCTTGCGGAAGGAAAGCTCCACCGGCAGCTCCCCTCGGAAGTTGTACAGCGCCAGAGCTTCGCCGTACTCCAGCACCTGGATGCTGGGCGCCTTGATGGGCTTGGGCACCTCGGTGGGGGGCAGGATCTGGGGTAGGGGACGGGCACAGAGCGGCGGGTGAGGGGCACCGCCAGGCTCCCCATGCCCGGCTGCCCCCTTTGCCGTCCTCCCCCCCCCCCCCCCCCCGGCCCCCCCNACGTAGTTGGAGGGGAAGATGCCCACCCGGCCGTGGTGCTCGCCCTCCAGCCAGTTCCTGTCCACCTCCTTGTGGATGTAGACGATGTCCCCCTTCTGCAGGGTCAGCTCCCTGCAAGGGGCAGTGCCCAGGGGCATCAGCCCGGCCCCAGCCTGGCACAGCCACCGCACAGCCTGGACCTCCTCCGCTCCCCATCCATCACCAACCTCACTGCAGGGCACTCCCCCCCCCGCCCCAGCGTGTGTCTGCCTCACATCCTGGGGTCCCTCCAGCCCCCATCCAGCACCCAAGGTACCAGGGGGGCACAGTAGGGACCCCCAGCGTGGCCACCCCACTTCACAGGGGTCCTCTGGTCCCCAGACACCGTTTGAGGGACCATGGGGACATAGCAGGGACACTCCCACCCCCCCCCCCCCCCCCCCCCCCNCCGGCATGGTCACCTCATGTCTTGGGGCTCCTCCAGCCCCCATCCACTACATGAGGGACCACAGGGGATCCCCAGCATGGTCACCTCATGTCCTGGGGCTCCTCCAGCCCCTATCTAGTGCCCAAAGTACCACAGGGATACAGCAGAGACCCCCCCAAAACGGCCACCCCACACCCTGGAGCTCCTGCAGCCTCCATCCACCATCTGAGGGACCACAGGAGACCCCCACCATGGTCACCTCATGTCCAGGGGCTCCTCCAGTCCCCATCCACCACTCAAGGGACCACAGGGGACCCCCACCATGGCCACCTCACATCCTGGAGCTCCTGCAGCCTCCATCCACCATCTGAGGGGCCACAAGGGACCCCCACCATGGCCACTCCCAGTCCCCATCCATCATCTCAGGGACCACAGGGGACCCCCCAGTACAGCCACCTCACATCCTGGGGCTCCTCTGGGCCCCCACCCAGCACTCAAGGACCCCCCCCAGCAGCACTACCACTCACTTGGGTGACTCAGCTTGGAAGTCGAACTTGAGGCGAGCAGCTCTCCTCTGGGGAGGGAGGGGAGCAGTTATGGGGGGGGGAGGGAGTGTCCCCATCCCAGCCATTCCCAATCCCAGATGGGATCATCCCAACCTCACCTTCTTCTCCTCCCTCCGGACAGCCTCCGAGGGGTCCCCCATGTCAGGCAGGCTGGGGAGGGTCTCTGGCCTGAGGGTGTCTGCAGAATCGTGGGGTGCCAGCCACTGACTCAGCTGGGGGGCGTGGGGGGCCCCATGGCCAGGGGGAGGGGGGGACGTGGTGGGGAGGGATCTCACCTCTGCTGGGGGCCACACGGCTCCAGTCAGCAGCCAGCCCCAGGCCACCTCGCTCCATGCTGGGGCTGGCAGGTGGGGGCTGGCTGCCAGGGGGGGTCTGCAGCCAGTGGGGTGACAGAGGGCTCCTGGGGGGGGTGAGAACAAACCAGGACAGGGCTGAGCCCCACACCCAGCCCTGCTGCCCTGCTCCCTCCCCCTGTTCTCGACCCCCCTGACCCCTGCCCCCACCCAGGACTGGGACACTGGAGGCTCCCCAGACAGCTGCACCCCCACAGGTTCTAGGGGCAATTGGGGGGCTCCTGGAGGGTGACAACAACTCAGGGCACAGCTGAGCCTCACATCCAGTCCTGCACCCTCCCTGCTGTCAATGCTGCTGCTCCCCTGGACCCCCGTGCTGGGGCGTGTGCCCCCTCCCCGAGTCTCGTTTTAAGGCTGAGGGTCCTGGGGGGGTGACAACAACTCAGGGCACAGCTGAGCCTCACATCCAGTCCTGCACCCTCCCTGCTCCCAGCCTTGCTGCTCCCCAGAACCCTCAGGACCCCCATGCTGGGGTGTGTGGCCCCCCCACAGTCTCATTTTAAGGCTGGCTGAGGGTCCCTGGGGGGGTGACAACAACTCAGGGCACAGCTGAGCCTCACATCCAGTCCTGTGCCCTCCCTGCTCCCAGCCCTGCTGCTCCCCAGGACACCCCCCCCCCCAGGAGCAGGGGTGCTGGAGTGTGCCCCCCCCTCCCACCTTCGCTGCACCCCTCAGGGTCTCATCCGAGGGGTAACCAAGCAGGAAAGGTCCAAAGTTTGCCCGCGGTGCCAGTGGCACCTCCCTGGCACGGCCGAGCAGGAAGCTGGGCAAGGCCCCTGGCTAATGGATAACCTCGCTCCTGGGGGGCACGCAGAAGTGCCCCAATTCCACCCCCCCCTCCCCCAAAAGACAGACCAGGGGAGGGCTCAGGCAGGGCTCTGCCAGCCCCAAGCACCCCTCTTGAAGCGGGGGGCAGGGAGGGGGTTGCTTAGGGTAGGTCCCACAACAAGTCGGAGCCCACTTGATCGGTTCCCCCTCTCGCTGCCAGGAGCGGGCTGGGGGTGCCCACCCCTATCCCGGGGGTGCATCATTATCATCATCATCATCGTCATCCTCCCCGGAGCCTCCCCCCGCCTCAGAGTGGGGCCAGGGCGGTTGGGAATCCGAGCGCCGCCGCCTCGGCTGGGCTGGAGCCAAGCGCCGGGACACGGAGTCCCGGTACGGGCTGGGCTGAACCGGGAGGAAGGCTCAGCCCCGCTCTGTCCCCGTCCCACCCACTGGGCAGCCTGCCTGGCGCCGGGCTGCCCCCCCCCCTCCATCGGGGGGGTGGGGGGGAGGTGATCAGCAGCGATATTTTGGGGGGGGGGAGGTCCGCGGAGGGGTCTGTAGGGGACCGACGGCTGCAGCCGGGAGGCTGCGGGGAGGGTCCCGCTGGTGCGAGAGAGTCCCGCTGGAAGTGAGGCGGGGGAGGGAGGTCCTGTCCTGCTGTTGTGACCCCCCCATACACACACACAGTTAGAGTGGGGGAGGGCGCGGTGGGATTNGGCCGGGCCCGGCCTGCACCGCCGGACAGACGGACAGGGTCCTAGTGCAGCCGGCCGGACAGACGGACAGGGTCCTAATGTCCCACGGACACGGGCACGCCACGGGGGCACCGCCACGGGGCAGCTCTGCCTGCCGCCAGCCGCCAGCCCGGGCACGCATCCGGATCGCAGATCGCAGGGGTTGGAAGGGACCCAAAGGAGATCATCGAGTCCGACCCCCCCCAGCGCAGAGCCGTCCGGATGTGCGCACGTCCAGCTGGGCATGCACCCAAGGGTGCTGCGTAGCTTGGCAGGGGGTGCTGGGCACCCGGCAGAGGCACTGGGCAGAGTGCTGGGCACCTGGCAGGGGTGCTGGGCACCTATCGGGGCACTGGGCAAGGTACTGAGCACCTGGCAGAGGTGCTTGGCAGGGTGCTGGGTACCTATCAGGGGCACTGGGCAGGGTACTGGGCACCTATCAGGGGCACTGGGCAGGGTGCTGGGCAGGGTATTGAGTACCTGGTAGAGGTTCTGAGCAGGGTGCTGGGCAGGGTACTGAGCACCTGGCAGGGGTGCTGGGCAGGGTGCTGAGTACCTATCAAGGGCACTGAGCAGGGTACTGAGTATCTATTGGGGTGCTGTGCAGGGCACCTGGCAGAGATGCTGGCAGGGGGCTGGGGCCCCAGCATGGGCACTGGGTGCCTGACATGGGCACTGGGTGCCTGACATGGGCGCTGGGTACCTGACATGGGCACTGGGTGCCTGACATGGGCACTGGGTGCCTGACATGGGCGCTGGGTACCTGACATGGGCACTGGGTGCCTGACATGGGCACTGGGTGCCTGACATGGGCGCTGGGTACCTGACATGGGCACTGGGTGCCTGACATGGGCACTGGGTGCCTGACATGGGCGCTGGGTACCTGACATGGGCACTGGGTGCCTGACATGGGCACTGGGTGCCTGACATGGGCGCTGGGTACCTGACATGGGCACTGGGTGCCTGACATGGGCACTGGGTGCCTGACATGGGCGCTGGGTACCTGACATGGGCACTGGGTGCCTGACATGGGCACTGGGTGCCTGACATGGGCGCTGGGTACCTGACATGGGCACTGGGTGCCTGACATGGGCACTGGGTGCCTGACATGGGCGCTGGGTACCTGACATGGGCACTGGGTGCCTGACATGGGCACTGGGTGCCTGACATGGGCGCTGGGTACCTGACATGGGCACTGGGTGCCTGACATGGGCACTGGGTGCCTGACATGGGCGCTGGGTACCTGACATGGGCACTGGGTGCCTGACATGGGCACTGGGTGCCTGACATGGGCGCTGGGTACCTGACATGGGCACTGGGTGCCTGGCATGGGCACTGGGTACCTGACATGGGCGCTGGGTGCCTGGCATGGGCACTGCGTACCTGGCCTGGGCACTGGGTGCCTGGCATGGGCACTGCGTACCTGGCATGGGCACTGGGTGCCTGGCATGGGCACTGGGTGCCTGGCATGGGCACTGCGTACCTGGCCTGGGCACCGTCTCGTCTCCATGGCTCTCATGTCCTTGTCCAGCTCCTCGCTGAGCTGCTCCAACTCCTGCTCCAGCAGCACCTGCACAGGTAGGACTGGGACTGTGGTGGGCAAGGCTGGCACTGCCCACGCCGCACATCCCAGCAGCAGAGGCACCAGGACCCCCCTCACTGCCACCTCCAGCTCCCCACTTGCCCTTGGCATCTTACCTCGATGGACTGAGCCCGTGCTGGTGGCACTGCTGCCAGGGGCTGGGAAGGACGAGGGGCTGGTTAGGTGTGTGCCCATGGCGGTGCCCATCAGCACCCCTCCATGCCAGGGCCACCCCTACCTGCTGCGGGAAGCTCTGCAGCTGCTCCAGCACCGAGGGACTCCCTGGTTCATAGTCAAAAATGCTGCCAGGCTCCGTGGTGGCACCAGGGGCACCCCAGGGGGTCCTGCGGGGAGCCGGGAGGAGCTCAGCCCCACACCCAGTGGGCACCCACGGGCGACGAGTGCCCTCAGCCCTGTGCCACGCTCACCAGTCCAGCCCGTTGGGCACGCTGGGGGTATCAGTGGGCACCATCTCCTTCCTGCGTGAGCCTGGGGGAGCTGAGGGCACCGTGGGGGGCGAGGAGCTGACTTTGCCCCCGGGGCAGCGCTGGGCATCCCAGTCTGGCTCTGGGGGATGTAGGAGGAGGCGAGTGGGTGCCATGCTGCGCCGTGCCAGGCCGTGCCCGGCCGTTGGGCACCGCCACTCACCAGGCAGCTTGCGGTGGATCTGCCGGAACATGCTGCGGTACCAGTCCCGGGGCTGGTCCACGCTCTGCGGGCACAGGCGGGGGGGTGAGGGGGTGCCAAGGGGGGGGAGCAGCCCTGCCCTGTGCCCCCCGGCTCACCGAGCGCGAGGCGATGGGCATCCCCGTCTCGTCCACGGGCCCGATGCCATCGTACTTCACCCAGCGCCTCTCGCGGCGCCTGCTGTCCTTGCTCCAGCTGGCAGAGCAGCCTGGCGGGCGGGGACAAGCTGGCACGGCCCTGGGCACGGGCGTGGGGCCGGTGGGTGCCAGGCTGCTGGGTGCCTTCGCCTCCTTGGCTGGCCAGGTCTGGTACCACTCGCTAACTGGGGACGAGGTGGGTGAGGGTGAGCCCTCGGCCCACGGGGGTGCCCACGCGTGCCCCCTGCGGGTGCTCGGGGTGGGTACCTGGGATCCTGGGTGCCCCCCGGGCAGGCTCGGCTGTGCCGCGGCTGTCACGGAAGTCGAAGTTGAGCGTGTTGGAGCCGCGGTGGTGGATGATGGGCACCTGTGGCACGGGGGGAGGCTGGCACAGGGCGAAGGGGAGGGGGGCAGAAGGGTTCCCCGAATGCCCCCCCGTGGGTAGGCAGCAGCCCCTGGTCCCCACTCACCTTCTGTGCCATGTGCTGTGGGGGCACCCACGGTGCTGAGTGGGAGACATCCTCTGTGCCCAGAGCCTGGCTGGTGCTGGGGGGCAGGAGTTGGCCTGCCATGGCCTTGGGGTGCTGCCATGGTGCCCCGGGGGTGCCCATGCCCTGTGAGAAAGTGGAGGTCCCATCCCTGTCTGCCCCCTGCAGCTTGGTCTCATCAGGCTGTGCCAAGGAAGCCCTGTGCCAGCCCCAGGCCCTGCACTTCAGAGGGGCAGAGGACACCACAGGGGGATGCCAACCACCATGGCACAGTCCCTCAGCTCGAGAAGCCTGATGGTGCCAGGGGAAGCGGGCAAGGAGCAGCCCTGGCACAGCTCTCCTGGGTGTTCCCCATGTGGATTTGGACCACCCAAACCCCTCCCTGGGCTATTTGGGGAGGGGGGGGGGGAGGGGGCAAAGCCCCAGCCTGGGGTGGCACAGGGCAATGACCGAGCTGCTCTGGCATCCCCGTGCGGCGCAGTGGCATGCAGCTGGCAGCGGTGCCCGGGCACGTGGGGCTGGCAGCAGGCTGCCTGCCAGGGCAGAGCCTCCTCGGGGCTGAGAAACTGAAGAGGCAGAAAAAATTTCCCCACCCAGCAGCGCAAACAGGGCGGGGGGGGGAGGGGGAGAGGTGCCCGGAGCGCGCGGCCCTGCCTGGCACCACCCCGCTGGAAGGGCAACTGTGCCCAGGCTCACCATCGCCGCTGCGGTGCCCAGCGCCGTGGCACAGGGGAGCCATAGGGGGGCAAGGGACCCCCCACCCCACCCAAGAAAGGCTCCCGGCGCCGCTGTGCCAGGCGAGGGCTGCCCCAGGACAGTGCCCTGGGGCACTGCCAGGGGACACTGCCAGGGGCCCTGCTTGTCCCCCAGCATCTTCATCCCGACGGCGACAGGGGCAGCACCCACGGGACCCACTGATGCCACGAGGGGCCTGGGCAGCACCCACGGGACCCACTGATGCCACGAGGGGCTTGGGCAGCACCCACGGGACCCACTGATGCCACGAGGGGCCTGGGCAGCACCCACGGGACCCACTGATGCCACAGGGGACCTGTGCGGAGCCTAGCAGCACACAGACCCCTCCTCAAAGAGGGCAGCTGGTGGTACCGGGGGGCTGCCAGCCTGGCACGGTGCCCTGTGTGCCACTCTGGTGGGGCAGATGGGGCTGGGAACTCCTCCCCAGCTCCTTGCTGCGTTCCCCACCCCCTCC
>WAAF01016005.1:2956-48134 GCA_013400475.1 Tricholaema leucomelas
CCCTTCAGGTAGTTGTAGACAGCAATGAGGTCAGCCCTGAGCCTCCTCTTCTGCAGGCTGCACACCCCCAGCTCCCTCAGCCTCTCCTCATAGGGTTCGTGTTCCAGGCCCCTCCCCAGCCTTGTTGCCCTTCTCTGGATATGTTCCAGCATCTCAACGTCTCTGTTGAATTGAGAATCCCAAAAATGGACACTACTCAAGGTGTGGCCTGACCAGTGCTGAGCACAGGGGAAAAATAACCTCCCTTGTCTAATGGAAGAAAACAAATATGCAACAAAAAAGTAATTCAGTATCTCAAATACCTGACAGACTTTAAGAAGGTTCACACCATTGCTGTTACTGTTGATGAGTACCCATCCTGATGTGAAAGCTACTTCATAGGATCACAGGATGACAGGGCTTGGAAGGGGCCCAAAGAGATCATTGAGTCCAACCCCCCTGCCAGAGCAGGACAATCCTATCTAACAGATCACAGAGAAACACATCCAGACAGGCCTTGAAAGTGTCCGGAGAAGGAGCCTCCACAACCTCCCTGGGGAGTCTGTTCCAGTGCTCTGGGACTCTTACAGGAAAGAAGTTTCCCATTGTGTTGAGGCAGAACCTCTTTTGCTGCAACTAACACCCGTTGCTCCTTGTCCTGTCCCAAGGAGCAGTGAGCAGAGCCTGTCCCCTCCCTCCTGGCAGCCCTCAAATACTTACAAACATTTATCAAATCCCCTCTAAATCTTCTCTTCTCCAGACTAAAAAGGCCCAGGTCCCTCAGCCTCTCCTCACAAGCCATGCCCTCCTGTCCCCTAATCATCCTCATAGCCTTCCACTGGACCCTCTCCAGCAGATCCCTGTCCCTCTTCAACTGGGGAGCCCAAAACTGAACACAATATTCAAGATGACCAGACCACGAGAAGATGACCAGATTCACCAGACCACCAGAAGAGACACTCACAGTGGGGGGTCACCACAAAGGTTTTTGATTTCTCTTTTCATCTACATGCCAAATTTTAAGGTTGATATGGATATTTCTCACTAGATGAATTTCAAGTTGCTTCCTATTTCCAGGTCTGAGTTCTTGAGCTGTGTTGTGTAATGAGCGTCAGAACCTGTACCCTTCAGGAAACTGCTCATAGAATCATAGAATCATAGAATGGTTTAGGTTGCAAGGGACCTCAAGGATCATCCAGCTCTAACCCCCTGCCATAGGCAGGGACACCTCCCACTAGAGCAGGCTGCTCAAGGCCTCATCCAGCCTGGCCTCCAGGGAGGAAGCATCCACAACCTCCCTGGGCAACCTGTGCCAGTGTCTCACCACCCTCACTGTAAAGAACTTCCTCCTAACATCCAGTCTAAATCTCCCCTCTGCCAGTTTAAACCCATTTCCCTTCATCCTGACATTACCAGACCTTGTCAATAGTCCCTCCTCAGCCTTCCTGTAGGCTCCCTTCAGATACTGGAAAGCCACTCTAAGGTCTCCTGGAAGCCTTCTCTTCTCCAGGCTGCAGAGCCCCAACTCTCTCAGCCTGTCCTCATAGCAGAGCTGCTGCAGCCCTCTGAGCATCTTCGTGGCTCTCCTCTGGACCCGCTCCAGCAGTTCCATATCCTTCTTGTGTTAGGGGTCCAGAACTGCACACAGTACTCCAGGTGGGGTCTGAGGAGAGCAGAGTAAAGGGGGAGAATCCCCTCCCTTGCCCTGCTGGCCACACTGCTCTTGCTGCAGCCCAGCACACGGTTGGCTGTCTGGGCTGCATGTGCACACTGCAGGCTCATGTTGAGCTTTTCCTGAGGGCCACAGTTGTACTCAGGTCTGGTTTCACACAATTCTGGCAGAGGAAATTCGAGCAAAACTAATCTTTTTCTTTTATTTTGTAGATTTCCAACGAACAAAGGAAACAAACAGCCCCTGGGAACTGCAAGCACGTTCTGTAAATTGATGCCATGAGGCAGATATGAGAAAGATGCCTGAACACAGCAGTTGCTATAGACCTGTAAGCACACAGGGAAACAAGATCAGTTACCGAGGTGCCGGTCAAGAAAGCCCTGAAATGGGAGTGAAAAGATTGCAGAAGAGATTTCTCCACAAGGATGGCAGCTGTAATGTGTACTTCAAGCACATCTTCGGGGAATGGGAGAGCTACGTAGTGGACATATTTACCACGCTGGTGGACATCAAATGGCGCCACATGTTTGTGATATTCTCCTTGTCCTATGTTCTTTCCTGGCTGTTCTTTGGGCTAGTCTTCTGGCTGATAGCAGTCCAGCACGGAGATATATTCAACGACGAAGAAATAACCCCTTGCGTGGCAAACGTCCACAGCTTCACAGGAGCATTCCTCTTCTCCCTGGAAACCCAAACCACCATCGGCTACGGCTACCGCTGCGTGACAGAAGAGTGCTCTGTTGCAATCCTCATGGTTATCCTCCAGTCGGTATTAAGCTGCATTATTGACACCTTCATAATCGGAGCAGCCCTGGCAAAAATGGCCACGGCTCGCAAAAGAGCTCAAACCATTCGTTTCAGCTACTATGCTGTCGTTGGCTTGAGGGATGACAAATTTTGCCTGATGTGGCGCATTGGTGATTTCCGGCCGAACCATATGGTTGAGGGCTCCGTACGAGCTCAGCTTCTGCGCTACAAGGAAGACAAGGAAGGGAGAATGACAATGGAATACAAGGACTTGAAGCTGCTTAATGATCAGATCATACTTGTTACCCCTGTGACGGTCGTACATGAAATCGATAGTGAGAGCCCTCTGTACGGTCTCGACAGGAAAGCTCTGGCCAAGGACACCTTTGAAATCTTGGTCACTTTTGTCTACACAGGTGACTCAACAGGAACTTCACACCAGTCAAGAAGCTCCTATGTCCCCAGAGAGATCCTTTGGGGCCATAGGTTTAATGATGTCTTACATGTAAAGAAAAAATATTATAAGGTGGATTGCTTGCAGTTTGAAGAGACCACCGAGGTTTATGCTCCTCACTGCAGTGCCATGCAACTGGATCGCAAGGAACGGGAATGGAACTGGACTGAGAAGACAGAGAAAAAGGAACCAGAGACGTCAGCACTGGAGATGAAGTCATTTAGTGCTAACAAGAAATCATTTAGTGCAGTTGCCCTCATCACCAGTTGTGAAGATCCAGAAGAACCGGTGCCAGCTGTCAATCAGCCTGCTGGAGAAGATTCTTATAAGAAAGCAGCTGTGACCTTAAGTAGGCTATCAATAGAGTCCCAAATCTAGCTTTTCACTGCAGCTCCAATCACTCCCAACAGCTTCTGCCATTGAAGCTTTTAGAATACTAGCAATGAACTCATAGGCCCAAGTATATACATTATAAACCTTGCTGGCACTGTAATGCCTCATCGAGCTCCCAGAAGGAGCTTCACATTGGCTAGCCTGGGTATCAGCAACAGATTAGCACTGGCACAAGACAACAGCTTACATTTGGGTTGAAAAGACAGCTACTGTACATGAGAAAAACTACTGTAAACTTTACTACCCTGCAGGGACCAATGTTGGACCTGCCCAGAGACAGATCCTGGTCTAGGCAAGGAACACAAACAATGTAGTGTGGCCTCTAGGTCAGACTTTTCAAAGCTGCCTAATTTCTTTGGGATGCAAATGTCCAGTCTCTCTGGGAGGCTCTGAAGCTCCACCACCACCACCACAACAAACAATTACTCTTTCATTGCACTTCTCTAGCAGTTCAAATGAAGCCCCCAATCTGGGGTTGCATGGATGAACATATAGGGCTGTTCTTTGAAGATGGGAGTGAACTGGTAGGAGTAGCTGAACCCAGAGCTACTGGGTAGCTTTAGAAACCTAATTACACCCTGCCTGGGATCCCCAGTGGGATCCTGGAGAGTTTTTCCTCACTTTCTAGTTATGAGCCATTCCCAGAAGTGTCACTCCCACAGCAGCCTGAGGTATGCAGTATGTCAGCTGCCTTGGGACTGCAAGAAGATGTTGGTAGGTGGCTCTGAGTAGTGACCAAACTGGCTCATTTGCACTGTTCCAAAATCTAAACAGGACCTGAAGTTTGAAATGAAAATCAGCAAAATCAGAAGGAAGGTCATGTTTTCAGACTGAGCTGTGCAATATTTTAAAGCAAAATGTCTTTCATTTCAGAATGTCAGCCTGGCTTTTCTTTCTAGCCTATTATGCTTCCTGAAAAAGACGAAGATCGATCTGGAGACCAAACAGTCTGACTCTGTCAAGATGAAATCTTTTCATTCATCTGCAGTGACTGTGTAGAAATGATCCTTTGCAGAGAAATTCAACACACTCAGCTGCCAGCTCCATTTGCAGGAAAGGAAAATGTCAATGTTTTGAAGCTGCCTGTGACATGAAACTTCCATGCTGTGCACACCCCTGTAATCATTCAATAAGCAATATTTCACACTTCTTTCCCCCTCTCCCCCTGATAGAATCATAGAATCACAGAATCAACCTGGTTGGAAGATACCTCCAAGATCATCCAGTCCAACCTAGCACCCAGCCCTGTCCAATCAACCGGACCATGGCACTAAGTGTGAAGAGAAGACTGGATGAGGCACTTAGTGCCATGGTCTAGTTGACTGGATAGGGCTGTATGATAGGTTGGACTGGATGATCTTGGAGCTCTCTTCCAACCTGGCTGATTCTATTCTATTCTATTCTATTCTATTCTATTCTATTCAGGCTTTTCTTGAACACCTTCAGGGATGGCGACTCCACTACCTCCCTGGGCAGCCCATTCCAATGCCAATCACTATGTGAATAAATGATGATTATAGTTAATTTACATTGTGATTAATGACCATACTGATGTCAAAAATACTATCTCTGATTTTGTGGCTGCCTAAAAAGACTTAAAAAGTCACCTGACTTCGGGCAGCAAGAAATCATTTGCCTGCTGGTTGAAGCTCTCTGCAGTTACTGGACAGTTCTTCTGCCTTCACAGGGGAGTTCATCCCTATTCACTTAGGCTTTTTAAGGAGCTGGAAGCAATAGGGTATGTTTACCCTGGAAATACTCATCCCTCTCCATTTCTTGCTGAAAGAGAGGAGATGACGGCTGTGGAAATGCTGGATAACTTTAGGCTGCTAAAATTAGACCTGACGAGCAATTCACATCATTCTGACTAATTAAAAGTTCGTATGAGCTCATCACACTTAATGAAGAAGAGCTACATGATGATTTTTTCCTGAAATTCACTCCATGCAGCAGCACTGCTGCACTATTTGAATGTATCTTGCATTTCCCTTTTTCTAACCCTTGACTTTGAGTATCTGTGATCCCTTTGGGTTAAACCGAGCATGCTAATAAGCCTGGGGGAAAGTGGTTATTCCAAAGCTCATTAATTAACCTATTTTATGTGCTGAATCATCAGCAGCATCCATCTATAAGTGCAGTAGAAAACATCTTATTGTATTCTGGATTTGAGCACTGGCAGGCATAGGGGAAATGGTCTGGGGAGGGGAAAAAATGGAAAGGAATGGAGGAAAATGTGTAAAGGTCTCAGTGCTTATGTGGTGCTGGAAAAAGCACCATGCAGGTTGTATGAGATAGAATATAACTCTCAAGACATGAGAAGTAATCCTTCCATGCATTGCTGTCTTGGAGAGATATTGGCTGGGTTACTTTATCCAATGTTGGGTACCAGGCTTTGGGAAAGACATGGAACAATTTGAGGGCAACCTGGAGATCTAGAAAACGTTTCAGCAAGGAAACACAGAAACAGCTTCAGGGGATAAGGAGCAAAGGAACAGTTCTCATACACAAAAATAGCAATTCAGCAGAGAGGGACAATGTGTTGCTTGTATCTGGTGGGTAGGATGGGACAATATGGGCTTAAACTGAAGCCAGTGAGGTGAGAGGTGATTAGAAAGCACTGCAAAGCAGGTGAAACACTGACAGATCTTTGGGGTGTGCAGTCTTTCTGATAGTGGCTTTCAGGAGCCTGGTGGAGAAGACAGCTGTCAGGAGTGACACAGAATGGTCAAATTTGCCTTGAACTTACCAGCCCTCTCTTGGACTTACCACACCTGCCTTGAACTCATTAGCCCTGTCTTGGACTTGTGAACCTTGCCTTGGAATTACCAACCCTGCCTTGGAAGTACTAACCCTGCCTTGAAATTACTAACCTTGCCTTAGAATTACCAACCCTGCCTTGGACTTACCAACCCTGCCTTGGAATTACCAACCCTGCCTTGGAATTACTAACCTTGCCTTAGAATTACCAACCTTGCCTTGGAATTACCAACCTTGCCTTGGAGTTACCAACTTTGCCTTGGAATTACCAACCCTGCCTTGGAATTACTAACCTTGCCTTGAAATAACTAACCTTGCCTTGGAATTACCAACCCTGCCTTGGAATTACTAACCTTGCCTTGGAATTACTAACCTTGCCTTGGAATTACCAACCCTGCCTTTGAATTACTAACCTTGCCTTGGACTTACCAACCCTGCCTTGGAATAACTAACCTTGCCTTGGACTTACTAACCTTGCCTTGGAATTACCAACCTTGCCTTGGATTTACCAATCTTGCCTTGGAATTATCAACCCTGCCTTGGACTTATCAACCTTGCCTTGGAATTACCAACCATACCTTGAGCTTGCCAACCCTGCTTTGAACTTACCAACCCTGCTGCTCTGTGATTCTGTGATTTTCAGAAAATGAGAATGTCCAAGATGAAATCTGCTTGACTGCTCACTGCAGAAATACTTACCTGCTTAATCACATAGGTAAAGCCACTCAGAGAGATGAGATGCTACTGAGATCAAAATCCTCACAGTTAGCTTCAAAAGGTGCAGATTTCAGGTGCTGTTTGTAAAAATAGTTCCCCCTCTCTAGGCTGAGAATTTCAGCCACCTTTCCCTCCCCTAGCTCTGTGCCACGTGAGCCTCTTGTAGTGAAAAAAAACCCCATTCTTTCCTTGGAATGACTTTGCTGCAAGTGAAAGTACCAAGTGTGAGTTAGCCTTTTGTCACATGCTTCTTGGTATAGATAGATATAAACACATGAGCATGTATAGTAATGTATGCTTTGGCATAGAAGTCAACCGCTAACTGATGAGGGTCAGGAAGAAACTTCTCTCTTGGGCATGTTAATTCATAACAGGCTACTATACAGTTTCTTCTACTTTTATCTACAGCATCTGATACCAGCCAGTGCTGGAGACAGGATACTGGGTGAACCACCAGTCTCGACCAGTCTGGATTTTTCCGGGTTTCTCTGTTTGATATTCTAATTGTATTTATCACAGTATGAAAACTCTGTATAACAACCCAGAGCAAGGCATGCACTGCATTTTGATGAATAAAAGCACAGAAATAAAGATCATGCCTCTACCACACACCTTGAGAGAGGAGCATGTTTTACTGTGTACTGTGTCCAGTTCTGGGCCCCTCAATTCAAAAGAGATGCTGAGATACTGGAACGAGTCCAGAGAAGGGAGATGAAGCTGGTGAGAGGGCTGGAAAACAAACCCTATGAAGAAAGGCTGAGAGAGCTGGGGGTGTTTAGCCTGGAGAAGAAGAGGCTCAGGGGGGACCTCATTGCTGTCTACAACTACCCGAAGGGAAGTTGAAGCCAGGTGGGGTTGCTCTCTTCTGCCAGGCAACTGGCAACAGAACAAGGGGATGCAATCTCAAGTTGTGCCAGGGGAGGTCTAGGCTGGATGTTAGGAGGAAGTTGTTGGCAGAGAGAGTGATTGGCATTGGAATGGGCTGCCCAGGGAGGTGGTGGAGTCACTGTTCCTGGAGCTGTTGAAGCAAAGCCTGAATGAGGCACTTAGTGCCATGGTCTGGTTGATTTGACAAGGCTGGGTGCTAGGTTTCACTGGATGAGCTTTGAGGTCTCTTCCAACCTGGTTGATTCTATGATGATTTCCCTTCAGCCACTAGTGAGTTTCCACAACTTCCACTAAAAGGTGTTGGAAAGATTTAGAAGATTTAAAGTAGTCTTTTGACTTCAGGAGAGGCCAGATTGCAAGCAAACCCACAAACATGTTCTGGGGAAGTTTCTGGGCATGAACTCTGTTTGCTTAGAGGAAGAAGTCAAACAAGGTCCCTCTCTCAAACAGATACACAGCATTTCTGCCTGGTAGCTGCACTCGAAGCTCGCATACTTAACCTGCAGCCTCTTCACCTGATGAAGGGTCTTTGGTAGTGCCAGGTGGATGAGACTGGAATGGACAAGAACTGTAGAAGGGACACAGACACACTGCCAAGGAACAAGAGCCAGAACAAGAGGAATTGTTCTCAAGCTGAAGCAGGGAAGTCCTAGGTTGTACATGAAGAAAAAATCTCCTCTGACAGGGTTGTCAAGCCCTGAAACAGGCTGCCCAGGGAAGTGGTTGAATCATCGTCCCTGAAGTATTTAAAAGACATATAGGTGTGGTTCTGAGGGACGTGGTTTAGCAGCAGACTTGGTAGTGTTAGCTTAATGCTTGAGTTCAATGAATCATAGAACCATAGAATCAACCAGGTTGGAAGAGACCTCAAAGCTCAGCCAGTCAAACCTAGCACCCAGCCTTGTCAAATCAACCAGACCATGGCACTAAGTGCCTCATCCAGGCTTTTCTTCAACACCTCAAGGGACAGTGACTCCACCACCTCCCTGGGCAGCCCATTCCAATGCCAATCACTCTCTCTGCCAACAAATTCCTCCTAACATCCAGCCTAGACCTTCCCTGGCACAACTTGAGACTGTGTCCCCTTGTTCTGTTGCCAGTTGCCTGGTAGAATAGACCAACCCCACCTGGCTTCAACTTCCCTTCAGGTAGTTGTAGACAGCAATGAGGTCCCCCCTGAGCCTCCTCTTCTCCAGGCTGCACACCTCTAGCTCCCTCAGCCTTCTCTCATAGGCTTGTGTTCTTTTGCAGCCTAAGTGATTCTACGTTTCCACAATCCCCATTGCACAGCTGAGCAATGCAAAAGCAAACAGCCCCAGAGAAGCCAAACAAAAGCAATAACACTGCATCCTCTCAGCAGAAAGAGCATTCTAACCTAATTCTTGCATTGACCTAACCCTTAATTCATCCCTAATGAAATGGATAAAAGTCCTACCAGTCTAAAACTAAGAGTTCAGCTGCATTCTGGGCTGTTCCAGGAGCTGGAGTTGTTTAGCCTGGAGAAGAGAAGGCTCAGGGCAGACCTCATTGCTGTCTACAACTACCTGAAGGGAGGCTGTAGCCAGGTGGGGTTGGGCTCTTCTCCCACACAACCAGCAACAGAACAAGGGGACACAGCCTCCAGTTGTGCCGGGGGAGATATAGTCTGGATGCTAGGAGGAAGTTCTTCCCAGAGACAGTGATTGGCATTGGAATGGGCTGCCCAGGGAGGTGGTGGAGTCACCGTCCCAGGGAGTGTTCAAGAAAGGACTGGATGAGGCACTTAGTGCCATGATCTGGTTGACTGGATAGGGCTGGGTGCTAGGTTGGACTGGATGAGCTTTGAGGTCTCTTCCAACCTGGTTGATACTACGATTCTATGATTCTACCCTCCCACTCCTCCCGAGCACTGCACATGCTCCTTCGCTCTACAGAAAGCCAAACAGACTGGGTTGAAGCTCAGCAGCTTCTTCCCAGCTGCCAAGAGGCAGCGGCTGGCATCTCCTCATGCCTCAGCTGGAAGTTGCTCACTCTGTTCCCGTCTTCTCTACAAAATTTACCAGATGAAGCAAAATGTTAACAACAAAGAGGAAACACAAACCACTTCATGTTGGACTCCTCTATCATGGTCATAGCCACATCTTGGTTATTTTTCTCTTGGAAAGCAGCACTGTTGTTCTGGGTCAGGATTAGTTTATGTCAAAGGGAATATAAGAAGAGATTATTATACAATTTATTTTTCCAGCTTTGCCTACCACCACTCATTGAGGCAGCTGGCATTTCCTCCCCCATTATCATCTATCATTTAGTGCATATTTTCTGTGAAGTTGGTTTTCAGATGTGGGGCATAATATATTTCCCTTTATCCCTTGTTTCTTCCACACTGTGCAGGAGGTCTGGCTTCAGCTGCTGCCTAACTTAAGGCATTACAGTGAGACAGCTCCACTCGATTCAGGAAAGAGCTGGTACCTTTCAGGGTACCAGAAGTGATTGTGTGGGAAGGGAAAATTGCTTGTAAGCTTTTTTGTCAGCTCTTCAGCCTCTGTTGGTTTTGAATTGGGGACCTGCATACTGAAAGTTGGTGTCTCTCTGGTGGCCCTAAGAGGCCCATTTAGGGAAGCATCTGACAATAAGTTCATTTCCAAACAGTCAGGAAGAAGCAGGACAGAAATTAATTGAGAATCATAGAATCATAGAATCAACCAGGTCGGAAGAGCCCTCCAAGCTCAGCCAGTCCAACCTAGCACCCAGCCCTATCCAGTCAACCAGACCATGGCACTAAGGGCCTCATCCAGGCTTTTCTTGAACATCTCCTGGGACAGCAACTCCACCACCTCCCTGGGCAGCCCATTCCAATGACAAATCACTTGGTGAAGAATTTCCTCCTAACATCCATCATTGAATGAGACAAGAAACAGTCAGTTTTAGTCTGGGCTGAAAATAGTGGATTGATGTTTTTATGAGACTTACAGTCACAACTCAGGAGCTACTTCAAGAGTTTAAAGCTTTTCCTGAGGCCACTTTCCCTGGCTGAAGTGATGATGGGAGAATCTGGTACATCAGGCAAAGCCAGCATGAAGTTGGATAATTCAGTTGCAAGCTGATGTAGCTCCTTAGAACACACCAATTGTTTGAAGCTGTGATATTGCCACCTGTCAGTTGATCATTCACTTCATGCTTCATGACACAAAGTTGTCTGGAATCACCCAAAACACCCAAGCTTTTCCTGCCCAGGTGTGACCCTCAAGTCCTGCATCTTTCTATGTCTGGTGCAAACTCCCTCTCGGATGCTCTCAACCTGCGTACAAAGAACAGCAGAGCTGTTCTGGGCACTCACCATCACCTCACCTGCACTCAGAGCTGCAGCCTCTGTGCCACAGCACAGCCTGAGACCTGCAGGACAGCTCCAGCCCTGCAGAATCCATTCCAGTCCTGCAGAATTGGCTCCAGCACTGCATCATTTCATGCCTTGAGTATTGTGTTCAGTTCTAGGCACTGTAGTACAGGAGAGATGTGGAGGTGCTCGAGCAGGTAACGAAGCTGTGAAGGGCCTGGAGAATAAATCTTATGAGGAGCAACTGAGGGTCTTGGGGATGGTTAGTGTGAAAAAGAGGAGGCTGAGGGGAGATCTCATTGCTGTCTACAGCTACCTGAAGGGACATTGTGGAGAGGCTGCTGCTGAGCTCTTCTCACAGGGAACTGGAGACAGAATAAGGGGGAATGGCCTCAAGCTGAGCCTGGGGAGGCTTAGATTGGCCATTAGGAAAAAAGTTTTTTCCTGAAGAGAGTGGTGAGGGACTGGAATGAGCTGCCCAGGGACGTGGTGGAGTCACCCATCCTGGGTGTCTTTTAGGGTGGTTTGGATGTTGTGCTTAGGGTGAATCTTGCAGAGTAGGGTTCTAGGTTGGACTTGGTGATCCTGAGGGGGACTTTGCCAACCTGCATGTTTCTGTGATTCTGTGATCATGTCTCCTTCACCACAGCACAGACCCAGCCCCGCAGTACGGCCTCGTTCCCACTGCATAGCCCCAGTCCCACAGCAGAGTCTGGGACCCTCGGAATAGCTCCAGCCCCGCGACACAGCCCCAGCCCCGCAGCACAGCTCCGGCCCCTGCCCCGCTCCCGCAGCAGGACCCGTCGGGGCCGCGCCGCAGCGGGCACTTTTGGCGCCACCTCGTGGCCACAAACGGAGATGCCGCTTCATGTCTCCCCCCCGCCCCAGCCCTTGACCCGCTCTCCACGGAGCTGACCCTGCCCTAGCCCTGAAGGGCTACCCGGGACCATCCGCACCATAAATCCAAACCGACTTCTTCTGTTCTCTTCTGTTCTGTTCTGTGTCTGTTTCAAATCCTCCTTCGGGGCAGCCCTGCAGCGTGGCACGGCCATAAGGACTTGAGAGGCACAGGCTGCTGCCCCCACCGAGGGATTCCCCGTCCGCTTGTAAGCGCCTATGTTACGACCATGGCATAAGCGGGCAACCTGTTGTCAGCACATTCGTGGCACTGCCTGACTATCACAGGCAAAATGGGACCAGAAGTTAGAGCTTCCTCTACCTTCCTTCCTTTCCAGGCTGAGTAAAATAACCCAAACTCAGAAAGAAAAAGTTTTTGGTGTAGAAATTGATTTGACACATGCTCTGTCCAGCTGATTTATTCTATATCATTCCTCTTTATATATATATAGAAGCAAAAGCTGAGAGGTTGCTTGATTTGCCAGCTTAGGTGTATATATAGCCAGCCAAAACTGGCTACGCTCCACTAGGACCTTTTCAAATAGGGCAATGATCTATTTGTGGCCAAAGATACTGACTTCAAGAGGTATCAGTGACAAGAAGCAAAAAGCTGCTTGCTTGTTTAGCCCAGTTTGTGCGTGTAGAAAAGCAACACTTAACGCTGATTATGTAAAACTACACACAGAAGGGCTCCAAAAGAGAAATGCCTTAATCATTATCTCATATCCAGTGCCATGTCCACTTCTGAATGCACATTCTTCCATTGAACAGCTTCGTGCCTTCTCTCACGCATGGGAGTAGCTCCAATTAAACATCTGCTGAAGCATCTATATCATCGTCCCTTCTTCACATCCTTTCTTCAGCCTCTCTCCCGCGCAGCAGCGCCTGTAGGAAGCTCCACAAGTGTCAGGCAGCTGCTCTGCCGCGACTACTGGGCATTGTATTTGTTCCTCGTGTTTCCCCATCTTTGATCACGGGGTGTCTCTGCAGCTTGTCTGACGGGGGAGGGACTATTTTTGGCCTGATGTTCATTCGGCACGATCCCCCGCTCGGTTCAGGTGCCAAAATAAGCTGATGGCCTTTATGTGACCGCGGTACAAAACGGCAACAGGGAGGAGACTGAACCAAAGCCTCCCCAGTCCCAGTGCTCTGCACTGTGGCTTGGTGAAATGTCAGTACTAGCACAAATTTGGACTGGTGAATGTTCCATTGTGATAGCCCTGCCCTAAATGGGACGTGAAAAATTGGCATGATGCGTAAATGGGTAGGTCTCTTTGCAGATCTCCAAGTAGAAATCAAAAAGGACCCTGGTGAGTGTGCCCAAGGGGCAACCTCCCTTGGCCCACCCAGCTCAAGGGCCTTACTCACGTGAAGCAAATGTGACCCCACCAATATCAATGGGATGGTCTCCAGAGTGACCTGTGGTAGGATGTGAGTCGGGAAAACAAATCTGGTGAGTACTTTACTGCAGTTCTTGGAATAATTCACTGTCTACACTGACTAAACCCTCCTCAGTGATCATTTTTTTCCACAGGCATATCATCCACCTCCCTTTTATTACTCATTTTAATTGTGAGGGTCCAGCACAGTGTCACTCCTGAGATGACAACCACTCTGTCAGAGAGAGGGCCTCACCTCACTGGGTCTTCTTTCTCTTTCCTCCCACTTTCTTCTTCTCAGAGATATAGCCAATCTTGGAGATATAGCCCAATAAAGCCATCAAAGATAGTTCTTCAATCATGCAAAGCATCAGCCCTGTGCACTCTTACACACCACAGGCTTTTTCCAAACACCCTCTAGGCAAAACCTATGGCTGATGGAAAGGAAGACATTGTGGCCTTCCAGTATCTGAAGGGGGGGACCTACAAAAAAGCTGGGGAGGGACTTTTTAGGCTATCAGGGAGTGACAGGACTGGGGGAAATGGAGCAAAGCTGGAGGTGGGTAGGTTCAGGCTGGACGTGAGGAGGAAGTTGTTGAGCATGAGAGTGGTGAGAGGCTGGAATGGGTTGCCCAGAGAGGTGGTTGAGGCCCCATGGCTGGAGGTGTTTAAGGCCAGGCTGGATGAGCCTGTGGCCAGCCTGATCTGGGGTAGGATATCTGTGCCCGTAGCAAGGGGATTGGAACCAGATGATCCTTGTGGTCCCTTCCAACCCTGACTGATTCTATGACCAAAGCCCACAGACCTCCTCTGACATGGTCTGTGCCAAAGGTGTGAAGGGATGATTTAGAATCATAGAATCACAGAATCAGCCAGGTTGGAAGAGACCACCATGATCATCCAGTCCAAGCTATCACTATTTGGTAAACCTTAGGCTGGCTTTAGCAGCCCTTAGGAAGTTAGGTGAGAAGCTCTAGCTGGGGAAATCACATAGTGTGAGTGTATGACTGCACACTAGGACATAGGTGACCTCATTGCTGTCTACAACTACCTGAAGGGAGGCTGTAGCCAGGTGGGGGTTGGTCTCTTCTGCCAGGCAAGCAGCAACAGAACAAGGAGACACAGTCTCGAGTTATGCCAGGGGAGGTCTAGGCTGGATGTTAGGAGGAAGTTGTTGTCAGAGAGAGTGATTGGCATTGGAATGGGCTGCCCAGGGAGGTGGTGGAGTCTCTGTCCCTGGGGGTGTTCAGGAAAAGCCTGGATGAGGCACTTAGTGCCATGGTCTGGTTGACTGGATAGGGCTGGGTGATAGGCTGGACTGGCTGAGCTTGGAGGTCTCTTCCAACCTGGTTGATTCTATTCTATTCTATCACTTTCCTTATGTTAGCCTTGAGAAAAGGGGATGGTGCCTGCCAACTCCATCTCATGCTGCACCCCTCTGAAATAGGTGCACTTTCACCAGCTGCATATCTGGCCCAGGGTAATTGCTGCAGTGCTAATTTTACCTGAGATGATGAAAGCACTGGAACAGCCTAAGCACATAAAGCGAGGAGATCCCTGCAGCTGGTCCAGCATTCTGGGTCTTTTTTTTTTTGAGCAAAGTCAGTCATGATTTTTGACTCCTAGATTTGCTCCCTGGGGAAGCTTCTTCTTACAAGAGCTAGCTGAAACACAACTGAGGCTAGAGAAGAGCGGGGTCAAGGATACTTGTGTGCTGGAAAACAAAAGCACTGCGTACTGACTGTTGCCTTGTAGTAAATTACCTGACACAGATTAAATTACTCAACCAGATCTGCTTCTTTTCTTCTCTCTCCTGTGAGAGAAGCCACTTCCAGACACCAAAAGCGCAAAGATGCTTGGAAGTTTTCTATTTCTTTCTGGACCTTCCAAAAAAGATTCAAAGTCAATTGACATTTCTAATGAAGATCCAGAACAGACACTTTTTCCATCCAAAGCAGTTCAGCTTGAAGAAATTACAGTGAGGTACGGTCAGAGGAAAAGCAATTTGCCAGAACTTGAAGAGTGTGAATAATGCAAAGCAAACAGCTCTCTGCAGCACTCACTTCTGCTTTCAAGTACGCTCGCCTCAGCTGTGCACCCATCCTGACCTCACCTAGAGGTTCTGGTACCAGCATCACAGGTGGTGGGCCAGGGAAAGGCAACCTGCTTGAGGATGTCTGATTTCTTTTTGTTTGGGTTTGCTTTTAACACAAGACCCAGAAATGATTGGCAGTGGTGGCTCTCAAGCCGGAGCACTGGAGTCACCCCGTCATGAAGGATGAACAAAGCCAGCCCTGTTGTGCTCTGCTCTGGTCTGTTCTGCAGAGGGGTTTTTTTTATGTCACCTTTGCTATCAGGCAGCACAAGCACCTTCCAGTACTGCAACAAGTGACATGATGGTTGTTCTCTTTAGCTCTTTGTCTCTCACTCTTTACCCTTTGCCACTGACTGCCTCTACATGTGATCTCTGGCCTTTGTCACATGAAGATAGTCAGAACCTGGGTGCTGAATGCTGCCTCTGCCCCAGCCTGTTACCCATAGCCTTAGTAGGCTTTTGGCTCCCAAGTCAAGTCTGTGCTTAGATTTCAGTGTATGTATCAAAAAGGCTGCTCTAAACAAACGTTTTCTGGTCTGAGGACTCCGAGGAGGGACGTGGAGTTCTTGTAACCAGCCTGTCTTCTCCACGAGCTGTGGACCAGCAAACTGCTTTATGCCAACAACCAGCTGCAGAAAACACAAGCCTGTGCCAACCCCATCTGCAGACAGGGAAGGGACCAGCAGCAAGCCCTGCACTTTCCCAGGCAACCTTCTCTCTGCAGCACCCTCTGATTGTGTGAAGAGCAACCACAGTCCTGGGGAACCACCGGGGTCTTGGGACATATGATGCCTCCTTCAGACCCGGATGTCACCACGTCTCACAGTCACCCTGGGCTGCAGCAATACTGATTTTTTAATACTTGGTGGGAAATGGCACCTTTCCCCTCCAGCCTCTGTCACAAGGTTGTTTAATAAGGTTTGGGCAGAGGATCAAAGCCAACTTTTGAAGTATTAGGGAGATTACAAAGAAACCCAGGGCTCCTGCCTTCTGAGCCACAACATTTCCTCATGCACAACGAGAGAGAGCATCCTTCTGTGGCCATCCTTTCCCTCTGTCTATGCATCCTAATCAGGCCAAACCAGAGCCCAGGACATGCAGTCTGGCCTCAGTTTTAATGCAGGATGCCCAAGGCTGGCTGAGGAATCCTGACCCTGCGCAGCTGCGCAAATGAAAGGCAAAATTTAGCCTGGGGGCACAAAATGGCATCAGAAGAGCAAAAAAAGCAGCATGAGATTGTGGTAGCAGAAGAAAGGAAGCTGTGGCATTTACTTGCTGGAGATTATTTCCTCTCTGACGACAGATTTTTTGAATGGCAGAGGTGTTTCAGTGCCTGAGCCTTGGAGGGCTGGTCCAAATAATCAGTCAAAAACAATATCAGGAAGTTTAACTAGGTTTGGTTTTACTCATCTGTTCAATTTTAGTTTGGGGGGGGGAATTAGGAAGGTGCCAGCTAATTTGATTTGTGTAGCTCCTTTTGAGCCACACAGGAATTACGAGCAGGGCTGGACTGCCATTCTGTGCCAGCGAGCTACTCCTCTGATTGCCTGGGCAACGTCTCTCCTGGCTGGGTTCTCCTCTCCAGCTTGGCTTCCTGGCTGGAGAAGCACAGGCGTGGGAGAGAGATGCTCTGATGGCTATTAATGGTCTCAAAACTCTTCAAGAGAAGATGGGGCTGCTCGAGAAGTAGCTCAAGGACTCTCTTTGGTGCACCTGCAGGCCCAGTAGAGGAATTGCTGTGTTCACTCATTGTTGACTGCACTTTGAAAGCAGCAGCAGCACGAACACGCATACAATTACTCGGTCTCCTATCAGGCCATCAGGATGGAAGTTCTCTTTTGATATAAATGGGCACAGTGCTGGCCCCTCAGGAAACTTGAGCTTGTTTTCTACCTTGTTTTTTTTTTTCCCTTCCACAATGGCCAATGATCTAATTCTCTGTTTTTAGCAAAGTTTATTTGTTTTCCAGGAGAGAAAATAAACACTGATATTGTCATTTATGTTGTGGCTGTGGACTCCAGGCAAATTCTTAGGTTCTGGTACAAACCGATAGAAAACACCAAGGACATTTGCATCCAAAACAAGAAACCAAAATAGAAAGTGTGAGAAAGTAGAGAGCAGGGAGTTTATGTGCTGTTAACACACATCAGATGCTTCTGAGTTGACAAATGCAGCTTCCACTGAAGCGGACACCCTGATAGGTAATAAAGTGCAGTGGTAACGAATGAACATCAGCAGAAATGCACTCTGCACATTGCAACGCAGGAAAGCCAAGCAGAGGTTCTCTGAGTCACTTCTGGGTATAGTGTTCTGCTGCTGGAAGCAGATTTCATCATGCACCCACATATTTCACATCATTTCTCTCTCAGGAACTACCAAACGTCACCTGAGAAAGGGAAGCTGCCCTACTTGGATCCCTTTGCTGAAGCAAGCTGTGTAATACCGATGTGTCAGATGGAGACCTGCACCAAAGGTGTGTGTTTGCCTTAATTTTGCTTAGAAAAAGATGAAAGGCTTCTAGCTCTTTCTATTGCAAATGATTTTTTTTGCTCTTCTTGTCATTCCCTTTCCCACTGGAAATCTTCTACATGTTCATCTCTGGTGGCACACATGTGGCGACAGAGGTCAAAGCAGATCTCTGTTTCAGCCCTCCTCTTACACAGCCATGATGACACTAGAGAAACACAAGTCTGTAATCACCATCCCTGCCTCATGCTGCACAGGACACCGGAGGGTAGGTCACCCCATGGCTTTTTTTGCTGACCAGAATGCTGTTGTGCTGGGAAGGCTGGTGCAGGAGCAAAACAGCAGAGCAGAAACTCACCTCTAGCCATGGCAGCTCTCCCCACCCTCACACCTCGGCTAACAACCACCTAGAAGGATCAGCTCATCTGATAAACCCCAAGGAAGGAGGCTGAAGTTTGACTCCTGCCTGCAGCAGCAAGACTCAGCCACTGTCTCCAAGCATGCTGGGCTGCAGGTGAGTTTGAAAGTTGGCTGAGCCCCACATGGGCTTTTCAGCAAGTAGGGGACTTGACTAGTGACAGCCCACGGTAGGGTCCTCACTGAAAGTCCTGTGAGTATCTCTTCAGAGCCCTCTTGCTTACACATGATATTTACATAACCAAAAGTTTGCAAGCCAGAGAAATACAAAGAGATTCTTACCCTGTTCTGTTCAGCTGAGCGTGAGCCTATGCTGACTTTAGAAAACCTGGCAGGCAGCGACACTAGCAACTGAAGCTGTAAGGAAGAGAATGAAAGTGTAGTCACAGGGTTTTGTGTGTGTTAAGTTGCTGGCTCTTAACCCTTTTCCTTCCAGGAATTGTCAAGCTCTCCATGTCAGTACCATGGGCATGTTCTCACCACTCTGGCAAGTTTTATTAACCATTAACTCCCTTTCCCTTGAGATACCTAAAGAATGGGGACAGTGAAATATCATTAGATAACTCTGAGAATAATGGGAAAATATTATCCTTATTAATATAGAATAGAATAGAATAGAATAGAATAGAATAGAATAGAATAGAATAGAATAGAATAGAATAGAATAGACCAGGTTGGAAGAGACCTCCAAGCTCAGCCAGTCCAACCTAGCACCCAGCCCTGGCCAGTCAACCAGACCATGGCACTAAGTGCCTCATCCAGGCTTTGCTTGAACACCTCCAGGGATGGTGACTCCACCACCTCCCTGGGCAGCCCATTCCAATGCCAATCACTCTGTGAAGAACTTCCTCCTAACATCCAGCCTATACTTCCCCTGGCACAACTTGAGACTGTGTCCCCATGTTCTGTTATTGATTGCCTGGCAGAAGAGACCAACACCACCTGGCTACAGCCTCCCTTCAGGTAGTTGTAGACAGCAATGAGGCCTGCCCTGAGCCTCCTCAGACTAATGACTTGAAGGCTTCAAGTCCCACATGTGTTGAAAGAGCTCACTTTTTACCCACAGGCATTTACCATATTTTGTTGTGGCTGAATATTTAGCTGCAAATTAAAGATCCTTTCAATTAGGCACAGAATCATAGAATCAACCAGGTTGGAAGAGACCTCCAAGATCATCCACTCCAACCTAGCACCCAGCCCTATCCAGTCAACCAGACCATGGCACTAAGTGCCTCATCCAGGCTTTTCTTGAGCACCTCCAGCTGAATCTATGGAGAGTCAAGCCACGTGGAATACAGTGTTGGAAATCAGTTTTCTTTGGCAGCAGTTGTTGGGATGCTGTCGGCTTGCAGGTTGTATCCAGTTACTGTTAGCTGGGGATCGCTGTGTGCAATTCATTCTGTCAAGGTTTCTTCACCTCCCTTCCCACATCCACCATCTGCAGCAGCACAGGCTGAGAGTCCACACTTAATCATTCTTTCTCCAAACAAAGTCACTGGCTGGTGCTTTGACTTTAGAATAAGATGAAACAAGACACTCTGAATCTCAAGCAAAGATTTTGGACACAATGTATATGGGGAAGCAAGAGAGATAAAGGAGAAAAAAAAAAGGGAATGGTGTGTGAGTTCTGCTATTCTCAGGGAGGGGATTTTTAGGCTCTCAGGGAATGGAGCAAAGCTGGAGGTAGGGAGGTTCAGACTGGACGTGAGGAGGAAGTTCTTCAGCATGAGTGTGGTGAGAGCCTGGCATGGGTTGCTCAGGGAGGTGATTGAGGCCCCATCCCTGGAGATGTTTAAGGCCAGGCTGGATGAGGTTGTGGCCAGGCTGATGTAGGGTAGGGTGTGCCTGCCCATGGCAGAGAATGATTTGCCATTGGAATGGGCTGCCCAGGGAGGTGGTGGAGACACCATCCCTAGAGGTGTTCAAGAAAAGCCTGGCTGAGGCACTTTGTGCCATGGTCTAGATGACTGGACAGGGCTGGGTGCTAGGTTGGACTGGACGAACTTGGAGATCTCTTCCAACCTGGTGGATTCTATGATTCTGTGATTCTATGATCCTTGTGGTCCCTTCCAACCCTGACTGATTCTATGATTCTATGACACATAAATTCAATTTCCTATGTCATATTTCACCCTTTCTATGAACAAACACACTATTATCACCCAATAGAGCTGTACCACTGACTTGACATCTGTATACCCTATTTGCTTGCAAAGCACAAAACCTATTTCTTTGCTCTCTCAAGCCTCATCAAACATGTAACCTTCCCTCTGTGCAATTCTGATTGGGTTTACCCATTCCTTCTATTACTGAAGGGAGCTTCATTTGTCCTTGGAGATGCCGGCATCAGACCTATAAAGATCCAGTTAATGCCTAAACCCCTGAGAAGGGGGGAAACCACCTTTTCCTGATGAATATTTTCCAGTTGACTTAATGGTGAGAGAAGAAAGGCTGACTTATGCCAGTTTACATGCGTGGAAATGGTGAGACCAAAAAAACAAGCCCAATGCTTTATTTATGGCATTTCTTCTCCTCTTGTGGAAACTGACTGCTTTGATTCTACCAGCCCATGTTTTCTTTGCAAGTACAATACAATTAAGCTATTTTCAGCTGGCAATAAAATCCTTGAGAACCAAAGCAGATTTGGCCACTTTAAGAGATGAAGACTAATGCAATCTGATAATTAGGTCATTTCACCGCCAAGACAGAAAAAGCAATTTAATAACATCTCCCATGCAGTAAGGCAGGGGCTAAAGCCACTGGTCCCAGCTGGCAAGGGCTTTGCCTGCAGTACAACTCTTAAATTTGCTTCCATGGGGAATCTGCAGATCTCTGCAAGACCAAGGGACAGGGTGGCTCTGATGGGCAAAGGAAAGAATGATGCCAGAAAACAGAAAATGAAGGGAGAAGAAGCTTCTCCTTTCACTGACAGGGCCTGGCTGAAATCTGCCTAAGCAAAGCACACTGCTTTGGTGCTGGATCCTTTTCTTACACCTCCCACACCGGCATGAAATATGAATGTTCCTCCTTCCCAGAGCTCTCCGTATCACTTAATGCCATTTCTTCTGCAGAGGGCAGATCTTGTCTTGAAAACTCCTCAGCCCGTAACTGTTTCACAGAGCTCTTCTAATATTTCCATCCAGAGGCTCTGCAGTGAGGCCACATCAAATTAGAAAACCAGTCATTGAGAGAAGGAAAACAAACCCTTGCTCACTCTTGAGGGTTAAGTTTTCAGCTGTCTCTCACACTCTTTGTCCTGGTTTGTTGCAACAGGAAAGAAACTTTGCTTGTAACTCCAACTTCCCCGTTTGCAGGGTTTGGAAGTGTTTCTGCTGAAGTCCATGCAGACGAGAAGTGATTTTGTTACGTTTCTCATTATCTCTAGAATAGATTAGAATCAATATTTCATTCTAAGAAGAGCTTTCTGAGCAGAGCTGCTCTGACTTCACGAGAGCTGTGAAACAGTCACGATGTCTGTGCTCTACCCTTCCTCAGCGTGAAGTGCTAAATGGCTGGACCCGCGAGTCCGCACTGCTGTGAATAATCCTTACTCATATCAGCAGATCTGGGATCTCTGGGTCTACTAAGTCTGCAGCCTCCATCAGTCAGTTTGCGTGAGTAAAGGCTGAGTAAGAGCCTACAGGGTCGCTCTGTGGTCTGTAACGCCGTGTGGATATTGCGCAGAGCTGTGTAGAAGCCAGCCCCGGCGACTTGCCTGTGTTCTCAGCAGAACATCTCTCAGTAGCAGCGGATCATGGTGCTACTTTACCTCACTTGCATCCAGATGAGCAGAGGCTCCTTCAAGGCAGGTCAGTTGGAGCTGTTCATAGAAGCATACATGTGCTCAGAAGAGCATTTATTTTCCTGCTATGGGTACAGGAACTGAGTTGGATTTGTGTCCATGGCTTTCAAGCCCTGTGGATTTAACCATCTCCATCTTCCTGAATGAACACAACAATTGCAGTCCTTCCCTCTTGCAGACACTGGCTTTTTTTTTTCCCCAGGTTTTGCCATTCATAACAAACTTCCTTGTGCTGTAGCACTTTTCTTCTACTTAAAAAGGAACATAATCACCCAAGAATAACTCATAAACAGTAGAATTGCCCAACATGGCAGATTGCTCAAGAGACACAGGCACTTGTCCTTTCTGCCACTCTCCCCACCATGCAATCTTTGCTTGTCCTGCACACAGAACTCAGAAGGCTCCTAAATCAGGGTGCTTTTGGCCATTGTATTCGTTGCTGCAGTGATGTGGTGCTTCCTCATTTGGAGTGTGGGGAACTGGGCAAATGCTGTAAGTGACAGTAATGGCAGTTGGTGGAAATTGTTCAGCAGTAATATGAGTTTGTTTCTAAAGTCTAAACTCCCTGAGAAAGCATTTGGGCAAAGCATTTTCACCGAGTATTTAAAGAGCTAATGTCAGAGTCATAAACTCAGGAAACAAACAAGGAGGAGGAGGAGGACAGTTTAAGTAACTGTGAGTGACTGCAGGCACTGACTTTGCTGTGCAAATCATACTTAGGACCTGGTCTGGACATTGTAAGGAAGTTCCCAGGAGAAGAGTGGCCAACCTGCTTGGGCCAGTCTATCCCCCAGCAGCTCCAGGCAGAAGACCTGACTGCTCACTAACGCTGTCTTGTCCCAGAAGCACTCATTCCCCATGTGCTGCAGAGGCTGCCGCTGCAGTCCTGGGTTGCAATTCGAGGTGCTCGCATCGATTTCTAAAGCCTTGTGTGATCTGCAGCCCTCTCATTCAGCAGTCACCTTCACCCTTAGTTTTCCAGCACAGCGCTCAGGGCTCGGTGAAGCCTTTCAGCTGTTGGCACTTGGCTTTCTGGGGGCAGCAGGAGAGCGTCGCAGAGCGGACACCTGCCTCGGAAACTAACACCCTTGCACTGTCCATCAGAGCTGGGGTTTGGCAAACTTTGGAGTGTGCTTACAAGGCTGTTTTTGTTCCTTCAAGGCTCCCAGCCAGGCATTGCATCCTTGTTTTCTTTGTCTTAGGCCACATCCACTGTAGGAGGGAGTAGCTACTAAAAAATCATTTTGATGTCTGCGTACTTCAACAGTGGCCAGCAGATCGAGGTGCCACAGGTGATCTGCGAAACAAAGACATGATTCCTCTGTTCTGCAGCCAGCCTCTTGCTTCCAGCTTTGCTCCAAAAAATACCTCACTCCAGGGATCAAAGCTCTTGCTTTGGAACGGGTTTCAGAGGAAGAGAAGGATGTTGAGTAGCTGTGCTTGACTTGCTCCTGGTGTCGGAGTCGGGCGTTTGTGAGGTGATAACCTGAATCTGAGCATTTCTCTTGGCTGAAATAAGGAAAAGAACAAAAGGCACAAAATTTGTCTTTCTCTGGTATTTGCCTTTAGCATACGAGCCTCGCACATTAGCCCGAGGCAGGAGCGAGCAGCCACACAGACCCCACACGGGACCTCCACCAGCTCCCCGTAAACTCTCGCCAAAGCATTTTAGGGCGATGCAGAGTGGTACCGGTGGCAGGTGCTGGGTGTCCGCCAGCACAACCGGAGGGGACCTGGCAAGGCGGCTGCACCGCGGCTTCCCCGGGGACCCCTCGCACCGGGCACCCCCCATCCCACACCCCCTTCCACTGGACACCCCCGCGCTCCGCCCGGCCCCGCAGCCGCTCCGCTGCGCTCCCCCCAGCCCCGCCGCTGGCTCGGCCCGGCCCGGCCCGGCCTCCCGGCTGCCATTGGCGCGGGGCAGCAGGGAGGGCGGAGCTGGCGGGGCTGCTATTAAACATCACATGGCAGCGGCGAAAAGGGGCAGCGGCTCATTCAGAGGCTCACTTGCAAGCGGTGCGGCGACGGGCGGGCACCCCGGATTGGCTTGGCTGCGTCCCCCCTGCTGCTGGATCTTTTACCCCGTTTAGCTCCGTAAGCACCTCCTCTGAGTCAGCGGCAGGTAAGGAGCCAACTTCTTTCTGCGTCCATAGCCACCCAGTTCATCCCCCAACCCCTCACCCTCTCCCAGTGGTTTGCAGGGGTAGGGGCGATGCGGTGGGTGCTGAATCCCCGCGGGGAAGTTTTGCGTGTCGGCGAAGGAGCTGCAGGGGTGGGCATAGCCCTTTGGAGGGGGAACTCCTGCATTTCTCATGCACCATCCACGAGCTATTCTCAGCGCCTAAAATAATTAGATAGGTATGCTGGGAACACTCGAGCATCTGCTTTGCAGCATCTGTTTATGTTCATAACTTTCCATGCACCAGCTGCTTCCCCCCCCCTTGCTCCCGAGATATTTTATCCTGGGGAAGGGCTGGAAGTTCGCATGACAACTCCAGCACTGCTCCATCCCTCTCTCTCCCTCTGTTCTTCTTGCTTGTTTCCTGTACAAGAGAGAAGTCGAAAGTAGCGAGTCTCGGAGATCAGATGCATGGTTTGGAAAGGAGTGTCTGAAATGGTTTAGGAGCGTGTGAAACCAACCTATGCCTCAATCGGTGGTGTTCTGGAAACAAGGGGTTGCCTTAATCATCCTGCTAAAATACCCAAATAATTAAACAATAGGAAGGAAAAAATCCCAACTGGTTGGTTTTGCAGCTGTGGAGGCTGTTAAGACTATTGTTTCAACTTGGTTCATGGTCAGCTTTAAACATCCTATCCAAACTAAACTGTACTATGATTCTGTGATAGTTACAGTAAAAATACCGATCAGAAATGGCAGATTTATAGATGGCTCTGCCTGTTCCATGCCTGCTTTGCTATCTCCCAGGGCCGGGCAGTAGGAAGCTGCAGGTGCCCGGGCTGAACGTCTCGGTCCTCTCCGTGCCCGCTGCCAGTGTTCCAGCCCGCAGCAGCCGCACTTGTTCCTGTGGCTCAGCCTTACCTTTACACTTGTTTGCTTTTCCATCCTCGGAGCCGGTGCATCAAGTACACCCCCTGGTGCTGGCTGTTCACTTGTAGTTATTGTGTCATCAGCTAGAAATACCCTGAACCCGTCTCCTTTGCAGGACAGCAGATGCAAATGCCACTTGTCTTTTCCTTTCTCCTGTTTCTTCGCACCCATTTCCCTATATCATCTGCCTTTTTTTCCCTCCTCTCCCCCTCTGTTTTGTTCTTTTTCCTCCCTCGGCTCCTGACCGTGAAGGACAGATCCTTCTCCTGAAGGCAGCTCACCACTTTGTGTTACTGAAGTCCTACACAACCTGCTGGAGAAGCCCTGGGGAATGACTTTTAAACCATGCAGGGATCTGGAAGATAGTTATGGGGGTGGCTGTACCCAGCAGCGAGGGAGCAGAGACTGTGGGAAGAGGCTTCGCTGGAGCGAGTCGCTCCTTTGTTCTGTTTACCAAGGGCAGAGGGAAGGCGCTTGGCGAAGGTGGTGCTGGGGCTCGCTTAGCAACATGTGCCCGGCTTGCTCTGCCGGGCTGCCTGGCGTCAGCCTGGGAATAACTGCTCCAGGCGCTCATTAGTGCTTCTCTCTATACCCTCCCGGCTCTTTTTGCACTTCAGAATTTTCCCTCCGTACTGAACCGCTGCACAGATTCCCCTCGAGCTGTTCGTTGTGGAGTTCAGACACGCAAGGAGAACGTCTTCCCCGGGGGCAAGTCTGGAGGGGGGAGGAGGGGGATGCTTGCTACGGGAAGAGTGAAGGGTTGGGCTTCTCATCGTGGCATTTCCACAAGTGTTGGTTCAGAAACGCTGCAGATACAGCACAGCTCCGTTTTGCTTTGCTCCTCTGAGCATCCCCTCGCAACAGAGTGAGCCCAGGGCTCTCTTACCCATCACAGCCCTTCCCGGTAATGCTGCGTCGGTGCCAGTGCTGGTAATTCCAGGCTGCATTGCTCTGGTCTTGTGCAGACCCTTCCAGGAGGAAAAGGAGCCCAGATTTATAACAACACACCTAGTGATGTCTGAATGCACAGCTTCATGCACGTCTATGTCTCGCAGCAGTGTGTTGGGCCCAACTAAGCAAAGATTTGGATTGGCTGTTGGGTACTGAGTTGGCTTCTTTTGTCTGGTGAGGCTTGCAGAACTGATCCCATGCTTGCTTAGCATCTTTGGTGCTACTAACAACAATAATGAGGTGACTTGGGTGGCAACAAATTGTTTTGCCTTTGAGCAGCAGGTGGAGTAGCAAAATAAGAAGCACCGTTAGATTTTTAGGCTGACTACTTCTGGGATCTTGGGGATTCCTCTACTGAAACTGGTTGTGAAGGCTGGCGAGGACACCGATGAGGTGTGTGACCAGGCAGCCACTGGATCCACTGGGTGTCTGACATGGCCAGCAGGAGCAAGATCAGACCTCTGCTGCCTTGCAGTGGCTGGTCCCTGTGCACAGTGTTGGTTGTGCTCCCATCCTGGCATCCTCCCCACTCCAAGCACTTGCAGAGAAGAGAAGCAAGTTGTGCTGTAAAGGAAGTAAGACAGCTCTGCGGCAGCGGGAGCATGGCACAGCTTTGCTGTATGCACCTAAAACAGGCTGTAAAGGTAGCACAGGGTGTCCCCAGGCACACCCCAGAGATTAGGCATTGTTAGAGCCAGATTGATGTAGCTCCAATCCCAAGAGCAACCTGCAGCAAGGAATGAAAACTTCTGTGTCTGCAGTAGGTAGAAGGTACTCATCTCTCCAGAGCAGGACTGTAACAAGGTATGACTCCTAATTTGAGTCCCAACATTCTAAATGCAACCAGCTTGCTGCAGGAAGCTGGTGTTAGGATTTCAATGACTTGTGGAATTGAACCAAACATCCTCTGCCCAAGACTTGTGTGGAGGGAGTTGCATATTCAGCTGCTTGCAGCTTCATGGTCTATCTTTTTGTCCACCACAAGTTTTCCTTTAAAATCCATGAGACAATGCAGGAAAAAAAAAAAAAAGGGGGAAAAAAAAGGCTTCAGAATCAACTGTGTATTTCCATCAGCTTGGAACAGAAGAAGCTGAGGGTAGAAGTCGAACACGACTGGGATTGTAGGATGTGGTTTATAAGAGCGATCAATTTGCGGAGCAGCGCGATGGCTTTTCAAGAAGTTGTGTGGAACCTATTAAGAGTAATTTCCCTTTGCCTCTGTGTTCAGGCTTCTAACAGAAACTTATGTCAGTCAAAACAAAAATAAAGTGAACATTAAAAGAATTCCTTTGGACTTTTACAAATGCTATCCTGACAGAAAACCCCAAGATCAAGAGATCCTGAGAAACCTCATGATCAAAAAGGTGGGGTGGGGAGAGGGAAGTGAGTCCCAACATGGTGTAGGGAAGACAGGCAGAAGTACAAGGACACTATACCTAAGCCTGCACTGCTGAGAGCCATACTCCAAACCTGGCATTACCAAACCTATTAGAAGCTGCCAAAACGTCTTGTACGGCACTGAAGTCACAGATGACTAATCTCGGCAAGTAGGCGTTGGGACGCATTCTTGCACAACAAACAGAAGTGAGGGGGAAAAAAAGAGAAGGTAAAAGTAAACCCAGAAGAGATCTGAGAGGGGAAAAAGCAGCCTGCAGGCAACTGTGAGCCTGCTGGTGTTTTCTGTTTGTCACCTGCTCTTTTCCTAACAAGTGTTTGCTGACCTCAGGCCCTTGTAATGCGGTTGAAGGATGTGGGAGGGCTGAGAAACCGTTTGCAATCTTTCAAGTTTTTGGGACACCACTGCAGGGCTTTAAGAGCTGTTTTGGAGAAAGGAGATGACCTCTTATGGACAGTTGTTGTCCGATGAATTAGAGGAAGAGCCACTGAGGCCACTTTGTGGGGAGAAGTTGTGCTTCTTGGCGGCTGCACTTTTGTTGGGTTTCGGACAAGCTTGGATGAGTTTTGATAACATCGATTTATGAAGAAGCATCACAATTTATCCACAGCTACTGTAAATGGTTCTGAAGTGACAAATAGGTAGCAGACATTCCTCATCACTTGATTTTAGTTTGATTTCCTTCACGAGATGCATGTGTGGATGAAGCAGTTGCATTAATGCATCTCTTCTCCTCTGCAGCACTTCAATTACATTTCCTGATATACAGTGCATGACTTAAGGGATGACGCACTTGTTAAAAGCTAAACCTGGGTCTAAGCCAGACCTCCCTGAAACAAGTTTGGTGGCTTCTACCCTCAGGAAGAAGGTTTTTGTAGCCTCTCTGTTGAGTCTTAATTGCTGATGTTTAAGACCCATGGGACAGTCAGAACCGTTACCTGTTGGAGGTGGAACTGGCTGCCTCAGGCTCCCGAGGGGAAGGTGCTGATGCTTGCTTGCCACCAAAGGTGTTATGAAGACACTTGGCTGGTCCTACTCCACTGCAGCCTTTTGCTAGTGGTGTTAACAGGAGCAGATGAGGGTTGTTACAAGATATGATTGGGTTCATACAACTTAAACCTAATGCGAGTGTGAGAACTGCACAGATCCCAGTGAATTTATGGAGTTATAGAGGAGCTACTGCAGCCCTTACCCCTTCTATTGCAGAGGGTACACAAGTCCTTTTTTTTTTTAGCTTAAAGAGAAGACTTTTCTGATGTAATTCATGGAAATCAGTAGCGTTTGCATTCTCCAAGTTTATTGCACGTAATCTTCCCTTTCACATTTGTGGTAGGTAAAAAACAGTCCAGGAGATGCCTTCTATGCCACTTAAAAACTTCCTTGCTGTTCATATTTGACCAGATGGATGCCAGCATGGTTGGTTTGTTTCAAAATAAATACAAAGAGGCTCACTTTGCATGTCCAGCTTTAAAGTGAATATTGCTGAGGGGCTTGTGTGACATGGTCACTTCAGTGTTCTTCAGTGGGAGCAATGTTTTCTTTGTAGTCCTAATGTCAGTATGCAACTGAGCACGTTGTGCAGTCCAGAAGATGCTGCTGTTAAGAACAAGGAAAGCTCCTGCAGGTCCATGGAAGTAATTTTACTTGATCCTGTCAGGTTTGATTCTTCTTCCTTTTCCTCCAGGCTCTAATATGGCATTTCTCTTTCTCTTGCAGACCATGCCCTCTCTATGACGGTTACTTGTTAAGCTAACTCTGCATGCCAGAAGACCGTCCTTGGTTGAGCCAAGGGCTTTTGGGGACTTCGGCCTCTCCCCTGTTTTTCTGTGTGTGTGTGTTCCTCTAGAACTTTCAAAACTGTTTCTCCAAAGGGTTTTGCAGAAACTTAGACTGTTTTCTAAAGCAGAAGCACCCGAGTCCACAGCAGTAGTGATGGGCAGCGTGCGAACCAACCGCTACAGCATCGTGTCTTCGGAAGAGGACGGCATGAAGCTGTCGACCATGGCCGTTGCCAACGGCTTTGGGAATGGAAAGAGCAAGGTACACACCAGACAGCAGTGCAGGAGCCGCTTCGTCAAGAAAGATGGCCACTGCAACGTCCAGTTCATCAACGTGGGGGAGAAGGGACAGCGATACCTGGCAGACATCTTCACCACTTGTGTGGACATCCGCTGGAGGTGGATGCTAGTTATCTTCTGCCTGACATTCATCCTCTCCTGGCTTTTTTTTGGCTGTGTGTTTTGGTTGATTGCACTGTTGCATGGGGATCTGGAGAATCAAGAGAATAGCAAACCTTGTGTGTCTCAAGTGAGTAGCTTCACTGCAGCTTTTCTGTTCTCCATCGAGACTCAGACCACGATCGGCTATGGCTTCAGGTGTGTCACGGACGAGTGCCCCATCGCAGTGTTCATGGTGGTTTTCCAGTCTATAGTAGGCTGCATCATTGATGCCTTCATCATTGGTGCTGTCATGGCAAAGATGGCAAAGCCAAAAAAGAGAAACGAAACTCTCGTCTTCAGCCACAATGCCGTGGTGGCCATGAGAGACGGAAAACTGTGCCTGATGTGGCGTGTTGGAAACCTGAGGAAAAGCCACTTGGTGGAGGCACACGTGCGAGCGCAGCTCCTCAAATCCAGGATCACCTCGGAAGGGGAGTACATCCCCTTGGATCAGATAGACATCAACGTAGGGTTTGACAGCGGGATAGACCGCATATTCCTCGTCTCCCCAATTACTATAGTACACGAAATAGATGAAGACAGTCCTTTGTATGACTTGAGCAAACAAGACATGGACAATGCTGACTTTGAAATTGTAGTAATATTAGAGGGCATGGTGGAAGCTACCGCCATGACTACCCAGTGCCGTAGCTCATATCTGGCAAACGAAATCCTCTGGGGCCACCGCTACGAGCCTGTACTCTTCGAAGAGAAAAACTACTACAAAGTGGACTACTCGAGGTTCCACAAAACATACGAAGTGCCCAACACACCCATCTGTAGTGCCAGAGACTTAGCAGAAAAGAAATATATTCTCTCTAACGCAAACTCCTTTTGCTACGAGAACGAAGTGGCCCTCACCAGCAAAGAGGAGGACGAGATTGACACTGGGGTGCCTGAGAGCATGAGCACAGACACCCACCCAGACATGGACCACCACAACCAAGCAGGGGTGCCTCTAGAGCCACGGCCGCTACGGCGGGAGTCGGAAATATGACTGACAAAACTCTTCCTCTCTCTTTTGGTTGAAAGGAAAAAACAACAAACTGCATCTATCGGTCAAAGGACCTGAGAAGTTGGCCCAGAACAGTTTTCAGACGACGGTACTGTTGAAGAGCGGCGTGAAAACAAGCAGACCTGAGAAACCCAGGCTGGTTTTAGGGCTGCCCTCAGAGGAGGGACGACAGAAAACGAACTCTAAACACAAAGCACTAAACATGTCTAAGTATGAACAGAAGGCACATATGTTGTAGAATAAATTATGTATATATTTTTTTACAAAACTTGAACTTGCAGGCAAGCTTTGGTTGGGTTATTATTATTTTTGGTTGGGTTTTGGTTTTTTTTTTCTTAGTTGTTTTGTTTTGAGTTTGGTTTTTGGTTTGGTTTTTGTTTTTTTTTTTTCATCTTTTTCCAGAATGCTTCTCTCTAGGGAACAAGAATGTTTTTAATGGCATAACAAAGGCAAGGGTCTGCCTTATTATTATTGTTATAATTATTTTTTAAGAAGCTGCTGCTAAACTACATGAACACAAATGGTTCCTTTTGTTGCAGTGTAGTTTTTATTTTTCTCTCGTGTAATTTAACAAGAAAAGGATAAAAAAAAGTCAGTGTTGAACTTTTTTTTGGGGGGAGTTGAAAAGCTTGTGATCATTTCAGAGAGGCCAACGTTGCCAGAAAGTCTAAACTCCTTTTGAGGCCAGTAGTTTGATAGCTAGAATCAATGTCTCTCTTTTCCAATTACATAAAGGGGCATTATGTAATGTCAGGCCAATCAGTAGCCTCCAGCAAAATTATGATTATATTTTTTTTTTGTTGGGGGGTTGGGGGGGGAGAGAATTTAATTCTCTGTCTAAAAAACAACAACAACAAAATTAAAAATATAAATATCTATACATAAGGGGAAAGGAAAAAAAAAAAAAAGAGTCAAACAATAAAACAAACAAACAAAACAACTACTAAGTTAAAACTACCTAAATGGATACCAAAGAAAATGCACAGTTTTGCACAGTGGAGTTTATTTAAATAGGAAAAAGGAAAAAAAAAAAAAGGAAGAAAAAAGAAAAGAAAAAAAAAAAAAAAAAAAAAAAAAGAAAAAAAAAAGAAAAGGAAAAAAAAGAAAAAAAAAGGAACAGGCTGCTTTAAACAAAAAAATTTTCAAACCTCAGACAGTTCTTTTGGTTTTGACTTTTTTTGTTGTTCTTTTTTAGATTTTTTTTCTTTTTCTTTCCTTTTTTTTTTTTTTTTTTTCTTGTAGTGACTTTTATTTTGCACCTTACTCTAAAAGCTTAAGTCTGGGATCTAAAGTGATCTAGGCCTCCTCCCCTTCCCCCCCTGCTGCTGTTCAATGAGGGAATAAGTTCCCTTCCTTCTTGAAAGGAGAGAAATACAGCTGGGGGGGAAAGCAAACCAGCAAACATCTGTCCTCCCTGGTCGCTGGAGGAGCTGGGTGGCAGCAGAAGGTCAAGCATTAGCGCACACAGTCCCAACCCAGCGCTGGACCTCATCCGAAAACTGAGCCATCCTCTGCGCGCTGCAGGCGCCTGACCCCAGCCTCTCGGCTGCTCTTACCAATGAAACTATGCCAGGGACATGCCGAAGCTGCTGGTCGATGCTGGAGCAGGCGTGCAGGCACAGATGAGCTGATTGAGAGACAAATCCCTGGGAAAGAGGGGTTTGGAAAGAGGAAGGGAGAGAGTGACTGAGAGGAAAAGAGAGAGCAGTGCTCGGGAACGGCGCAGGGATTGTGGCGTTTTGTACAAAATGCTGCTTTTCAGCGGGGCAAAAGTGTCAGGAAAAGTGTATTTTCCACCTGATTTAGAGGGGGAAAGTGAATTTTTCATCTGATTTTTAGAGAGGAGAGGATGAGGCTGCAAAGTGAAGTCCACCCCGTGCCTCTACTCCCCTTCAAACGCCAACCGAGTGGTCGGCAGATTAAGACATTTCACTGAGCTCTGAGCAGATTTTGACCTTTGGTGAGGCTCTGGCTCTGGAGGTATTTTGGCTTCTTCATCCAGAAGGCTTTAAATTCTCTGTGCCTCTAAAGCTCAAGGAGACATCAAACGTGTGCTTCATGCCTGCTTCTGAAGGAGCAGGTGGAGAGGGGGGGTGGTGGGGACAATAACCCTAGTCGAGTCTGGCAGTATTGGATCACTGTATGCCATTAAAAAACAGCTTGTTCTAGGTCTAATGTCTTCTGCAAATGGATATCTGTGAAGGCCTCTGGCCCCTTCCAGCCCTGCCTGAAAGAAATGCCTGCAATGAAATGGTTTCTGATAAGATGCTATCTACAGTGGGTGGGTTCAAAACTGTGGAAATTCGATGTTGTAAACATAGCTTCGGCTACTGGAGAGGGCAGATGATTAAGTGCAAGTACTAAGGCTGTTACTGGGGTGGGGAGACGTAAAAGAAAGGAAAGGCTGAACATGTAAAGGCGATTTGATTGCAGTTTCTGGGTCAACAGTGGTGGAGACAACTGAGTGCTGCTAGTGCTGCTATTGTGATCTTCTTGTGAAAGGAAAAAAAAGCAAAACCAAACTAAACCAAAGAGTATTCAGTGAAACAAAGGGTGCATGAAAACACAATGGGGAAAGGATGGAAAAGAGAAGCTGACCAGGAGAAAAAGGGGACCTGTTCTCTAGGTCAGCGTTCCCCAGGTGCCCAATGCTCCCACTAAGCGATACTTGAGCTATTTGAAAGAGGGATGAGAGATGGGGGAGGGGGAAGGGATGGAAAAAGCAGAATTCAGCTTGGTCCTTTAAAGCAAAAGAAAATCAGAGAAGGGGGAAAAAAAAAAAATCAATGAAAAAGTTCCCCTCCCCCTTAACATTTCTGGTGCAGAGGTTTGAGGGTTCTCTTTGCTTCATTTCAGTGGTTTGTTTTTTTTTTTTTTTTCAAGTCATTTTTTTTTTTTCTTTTCAGAACTATTTTTAAACTGTACATTTTTTTATAAAGTCGATCAAGTATTTTCCTATTTAAAGCCAAATGTAAATAGAAGTCTGTAAAGGAGGATATGGAGGAGAAGAAGAAGAAGAAAAGGCCACTGAGAGTATGAATTCTGCTCGGCAGTCTCAGCTAGCTAGGACCTAGATGCTACCGGTTAGCATGATTTTTAGCAGATACTTGCAAGCCTTATTAGGATTCCTAATGCTATGAACGTCTCTTTATTTATTTTTTAAGCATGGACTTTTAATTTGAAAACATGTTCTAGTTACTGGCATTTGTTTGGGTTTTTTTTTTTTTTGAGTTACCAGCTTTCTGAGTGCTTGTCCCATCAAGGGTGTGCATGGAGGTAATTCCTTACACTCTCTGCCACAACTCTTTTTTCTCTCTTAATTTGTTGTTTGTTTGTTTTCTTGATCACCCTTTGTCTTTGCCGATTGACTCTTACATTGCAGAATTGCACTCAGCCTCTGGCTCTGGGGGAGCTGCTAGAAAGACACCTGCAATGTAGCCTCCATGGTACCCTTCCCTTCTTTGTCCATCGTTTCTGTTTCTCAGCACGCCGGTGTAGGACAGACTATTGTAGCACACTTCTACAGCAGCAGACTGGGTTAGTCAAGGTGGACTATGCAGTGACTGACAGCATTGCTTCAGCTCCTGATGGTCCTGGGCCAAGCTGATGTTTGATTAGAGGCCCTTTAAACTGACAGAGCTCTACCCACAGACTCCAACAGGCGTTGGTTCAGCCTCTTCACCCAGGATAAAGCTGGCTCGCACAGAAGGGTTATACTGTATTTTGCTTAGGGTCTGGGGGGGAATATGTTATTTCTGCCCTTCCCTGAAAATACTTGAATGAGACACATTGTCTAAAACATAATATTGTGTACAGTGACAAAAGAGCATTTCTGAGGCAGGTGGGGATGGATCTTCTCTTTCCTCTGTCTCTTCCGTGCGAGTCGTCCTCGGTTAAGTAGCGAGGGTAGGAATCGTGGCCGATTAGCTGTGTTTAATGATGCTCTCTCCCAGCCACGATAAAACTTCTGTGGTGGTAGTTTAGCACTCACCCTTCTTGGAAAAGACAAAGGGTCCAGATGTTTTATTTGTTCTCTTAGGTCTTCTTTTTCATAATGGAGTACAAGGTAAAACTGAGAAGTACTGTAATGTCTTTAAACGATGGCTGCTCACGACCATTGCAGAGTAGAAGGGTGCTGCAGAGTTGCCATCCAACAGCCAACCAGAAACTGATCTTTTTTTTTGTAATGACTTTTGGCCTGCAGCTATTGTAAGGTGAACAATCTAGGCATCTGACAGTTGTCCATTACTATTTTCCTGTTTGCAGCCTTTTTGTATCAAAGTCTTCCTAATGTACTGCACAAATTGTGGATTGTACAGATTTTTATATATTATGTCTTATTTTATTATTTCTAAATAAATAACTGAAAACCAACCAAAGAGTGGCAAACCCTTGAGAGTGAACTGGTGAGCCCAACATGTCTGTAAACCAACTGGGGAGATGGGTCTGGAGGTTATTCTATGGCTGGCTGATGGGCACAGTCCTTGGCTCAAACGCTTTAGGAAGAGACAGGTCGTTCTCTGCCTGGGCAAAAGGCAGGAGGAAAGGCTATGCCATCATTATTTCCCACATGAGGACTGGGACCAAAGGAAGATCTTCCCCAGAGAGACCAAGGGACTACCTGAAGGGTGGTTGTAGCCAGGAGGAGGTTGCTCTCTTCTCTCAGGCAGCCAGCACCAGAACAAGAGGACACAGCCTCAAGCTAGGCCAGGGGAAATTTAGGCTTGAGGTGAGGAGAAAGTTCTTCACTGAGAGAGTCATTGGACACTGGAATGGGCTGCCCAGGGAGGTGGTGGAGTCACCATCCCTGGAGCTGTTCAAGGCAGGATTGGACGTGGCACTTGGTGCCATGGTCTAGCCTTGAGCTCTGTGGTAACAGGTTGGACTTGATGATCTATGAGGTCTCTTCCAACCTTGGTGATACTGTGAGACTGTGTGATACTTTCTTAAGGTCATACCTGGCACTGCAGAGCTCCAGATCATTAGCTGTGAGTTGTAAGAAGAGGAGGGGAAAAAATGTTCAAAGTCTGGACAAACTACAATGCAAGGGAAGGGGAGGAGGGGGGTGGGTGGGTGTGAAAACACAGAACATAAGCAAGCATGTGGAAAGATTTGGAAAGGGATTAAAAAGTTAAGCAGGAAACTCATCTTCAAATCCCCATGTTTCATGTTTGCCTGGAACATCCCCTTATTGAAGTGATGCTCCTCAGCTCAGCTCCATGCCAAACATGTTTGCTCTGATCTTCATACAAACCTCATTTGTCTGGAGTCCTGAGCCTGATGGAACAAGTGTGGAGCTGGAGTTTGTGTGATGGGATGAGGAAGGGTAACTGAGACATGTCTTGACTAACCAAAGAGACTCAATGCTCTTATTTGTCTGGGTTGGGAAGCTCCTTTCCTCCTGATCGTGTGTGGCCTCCTGGGCACATACTGAAGCTCCACAACTGTGACTCAGCTGGAAGCTGCTGATCTAACTGGAATCAAACAGGCTGCAGCAGCTGAGGATGGCCATGAAGCATTTCAGTGCAGGCCTGCCCCCTCTCCTGGTTTCCCAACCTTTTAGCAGTCTGTGATGCTGTTAACTGATGCCTCAGATGAAGCCCTGACCCTGTCCAGGAGGACTCCTTCTATAAATTCAGATTTACTTTTCAAATCTAATGGTCTCTTGGAAAGCTTGTGACAATAATTATGAGGCTGGATTTAGAGATACAGATTAGCTGCCACAGCCTGGATCTGCTTATTCTCTGTCCGAGCTGCTCACTGACCTGACCCTGGCTTTGATGTTTCCTGCATGGGCAATAGGTCCGGGGTGGGGGTGGGAGGGCACACTCTGCATATTCTACTGTCTGTTCCCTTTGCCTAAACCGTTAGCACCCTCTCCTGTCAGTGCCTTTCCCTTCTCTTGCTGGGAAAGGCTGTATTTTGGTGGTTGGGGAGCTAAACTCTTCTCCTTCCCCTGCTCATGTTGGTGCTGGCAAGTCAGCAAGAGCACCACTGAGACAGCAAGCAGCACGGAAGGTGCTTTGGAGAACGCTGCCTGAACCAACTGCTTCCTATTTTCCCACTTTTCTCCCCAAACCAGCCGTGCATGCTGACTCCTTTGACATGCCAAGCTCAGGCTGACTGCAGATTTCCCTGGTGGGCAAAAAAATGTATGCTGATGTTTAAAGGAACAGTTGGTCTTTCAAAATCTTTAAACCCAACTTCAGAGGAGCCTGTTTCATGGGTCTGGATTCTTGGCAGGTGGAAATCAGCATGCAGGGAAGGTTTGGGATGGGATGTGCTCTGGGATTCAATGCCTGCTTTGTCTGGGAGAGGCTGAGGGAGCTGGGGGTGTGCAGCCTGCAGAAGAGGAGGCTCAGGGCAGACCTCATTGCTGCCTACAACTCCCTGAAGGGAGGCTGTAGCCAGGTGGGGTTGGGCTCTTCTGCCAGGCAACCAGCANCTATTCTATTCTGTTCTATTCTATTCTATTCATGCGTCCTGGTGTGATGGAGCTTTGCAGCAAGTTCTTAGAGGTCTTTTTTTTTGCCACCTGAAACGATTTGAAGAAGATGCCTTGCAGTACATAAACGAGATTAATGCAAATTAACTCGTTAATTGTTTTGCATTACACGGCAGGAATGGTACCTCCTGGTTGGGCTGCCTAAGCCTCCTGCTGCCTTGGGGTCGCACTGCTCCCTGCTGCAAATACTCACAGCTCTGCTGTGAATAAAGAGCAAACCAAACCAGAGCACTTTGAGGTCAGCACCTGAGAAATGTCTGCATTAGGAAGCTTTGAGAAAGATCTCGCTGCTGCTGCTGCTGCTGCTGCTGCTGCTGCTGCTGCTGCTGCTGCCCAAGACTAATAAAGTCCAAGACACTGCCTCCACTGAAATCATTATCAGAGTTTCATTTAATTGATGTATAATAGGGCTGTGAAGGAGAAAAAGATGGATTTCTGTAGTTAATAGCACAGGATCTTCATGAAGAGGGATGAATCTCACCCTGGGGCAGAGAGATTATCCAGAGAAATAATATGGCTTAAAGCTCTGTTTTTGAAGTCTTTTAACATCCTTGACTGGTGCAGTGGCTGTCAGCTCCTGGGAAGGATGAATGTCTACTTTTAACCAAAACATTTTCACTCTTACCCCTGTATTTGGGTGAGTCTTTCTTCATGCACACAGAGAATGCCAGACAGACCAGAGGATCATTTTTTTTCCCCTTTCTCCCGTGTTGATACTTGCACTGACTTCACTTTTGCTGGAAAGGTAGAGGCAAATCAGAAGTTGGTATTTTCTCTGTTTACACTTTAGGCAAGAGAGCTTTGGCTGTCTGCAGCTGATTCAGGACACCTCTGTGATCTTCAGATGGAAACAGAGGGAATTCCATTCTTCCTTCTGTAAGAGAGATTGGCAAGAGATGTCTGTCCTCTGAGAAGAAGCCCAGCAGCTCATTGAAGAGAGAAAATACAAGCTTTAAAGGAAAATAAAGTGAATAAAGGTATGGAGCAGCTGAAATGCACCCAGTGCATTTCAGAGCACGTGGAGAGCAGAACTGCTCCATCTGCTCTTTTTAGCATGGTCATCAGCTCCACCTGAAGGACATCTATCTGCAGGGTTTGGGGTGACTGTGACAGCAGCATCTGCAGAAGGAAAGCAACTAATTCAGTCGAGGGAGGCATGATGTCACCTGCATCTTACCTTGCAGAGGCTGTGCTGCTGGAAGCAGGTGCTCTTGCAGACTATAACGTCCTTGGCCTCCCTTCTCCTTCTTTGTCTGGCCAGTCTGAGCATCTGATCCTGCATGGGACGTTGCTTATGAGCACTGCATCCCTACCAGCAGGATGTGGAGGCTGTGGACCTTGGGTGCGATGCTCTCGTCCACACCCCCATGGTCCAACACGGGGCTGCACACCTTGTGTGTGGTCACTCCTTCTTCCAAAGAAGCCAAGGAAATGAAAAGCAATTAGGAGAGTCCTGACTTATCCTAATTAGAGTCAGTGATGGAGCTGTATTTGAGTCATTATCTAGAGTTTCCCAAAGATATCTCCCAGGAGGCTCGGGAGCTTATGTCTGCCCTTCTCATTCTTGCCCTCTTCTTTTCTCTCTCCTTCTTGTGATGCTCTTTGCCAGGCTTTGATCTCAAGAACCCTTGCAGATTTGCTGTTTACATTTATAGTGGCAACATTTTAGGGTAGTTGGAGCATCTTGGTATTTTCAACATTTATAGCTGATGCTGTGATGAAATCCTTCTGCAGATCTTTACACTCAGTGTTGAATGAGGAGAAGCTGAGGGAGCTGGGGTTGTTTAGCCTGGAGGAGGCTCAGGGGTGACCTCATTGCTGTCTACAATGTGAGGAGGAAGTTCTTCACTATGAGAGTGGTGAGAGGCTGGAATGGGTTGCCCAGGGAGGTGATTGGGGCCCTGTCCCTGGAGGTATTTAAGGCCAGGCTGGATGAGGCTGTAGGCAGCCTGATCTAGGGTAGGGTGTCCCTGGCCATGGCAGGGGTGTTGGAACTAAATGATCCTTGTGGTGCCTTCCAACCCTGACTGATTCTATGATTCTATGATTCTAACTACCTGAAGGGAGGCTGTAGCCAGGTGGGGTTGGTCTCTTCTGCCAGGCAAGCAGCAACAGAAGAAGGGGACACAGTCTCAAGTTGTGCCAGGAGAGGTTTAGGCTGGATGTTAAGAGGAAGTTGTTGGCAGAGAGAGTGATTGGCATTGGAATGGGCTGCCCAGGGAGGTGGTGGAGTCGCTGTCCCTGGGGGTGTTGAAGCAAAGCCTGGCTGAGGCACTTAGTGCCATGGTCTGGTTGCTTGGCTAGGGCTGGGTGCCAGGTTGGACTGGATGAGCTTGGAGGTCTCTTCCAACCTGGTTGATTCTATGATTTTATGAATGAGAAGGGGCTGCTGGAATTACTGTGCCCATCCCTTGGTGTATTATCTGACAGGTTTTCCATTGAATTAACTGGAGGTATGCATTGGCTAAACATCTTTAGAACCATGGGCAAACAGAGGATGTAATAGTCATAAACTAATGCAAATCAGCTTCAAGTATGTCACTATTACATCTTTAGAACCATGGGCAAACAGAGGATGTAATAGTCATAAACTAATGCAAATCAGCTTCAAGTATGTCAGACTACCTCCCCTAGGAATCTCTGGACCTCAGTGTGTTGTGACAGTTCTCGTTTCAGCGAATCTGAGTCTTTCAGTGTGAATAATGAGAGTGCTTTCATCCTGAGCAGTATTACCAGAGAGACTAATGTGCCATTCTCCTGCTTAAAACTGTAGACTCATCAGATATAAATTAAACCACTGGGAGAAGGGGAAGAGAAAATACGAGGAGCATTTGCATGCATTGTCCCTCCTTTCCATCTGCTGCAGGTATGGCATAGGGGAGCCTTTTTAATGACAATACTGTTGTTGGAGTGAGGGATTAAAGAGTCTCCAGTCTCTCACACTCTGAGTTTTCAGACTTCTGGACATTTTATTACACATAGAAATGATTTGCATGCATTTGAGATGTAATTAATTATGTACTGCTTGAATGCCTCACAGCACATGCTCCAGATCTTACAGGTTTTCTTCCATAGGCATTTCTGTGTGCCTGGAAAGATTCATAGAGTGGTTTAGGTTGGAAGGGACCTCAAAGATTATCCAGTTCCAACCCCCTGCCATAGGCAGGGACACCTCCCACTAGAACAGGTCACTCAAGGCCTCATCCAACCTGGCCTTGATCACCTACAGGGAGGCAGCAGCCACAATCTCCCTGGGCAACCTGTGCCAGTGTCTCACCACCCTCACTGCAAACAACTTCTTCCTAACATCCAGTTTGAATCTCCCCTCTGCCAGTTTAAATCCACTCCTCCTCATCCTGTCATTCCTTCAGATGGTGGTTGCTGGTGATGGCTCTTCAGAAGAAAGCTTCCCAACATGTTAGGACAAGAGGGAATGGCATCAAGTTAGACCAGGAGAGGTTTAGGTTAGACGTGAGGAAAAAATTCTATACTGAAAGGGTTCTCAAGTACTGGTATAGCCTGCCCAGGGAAATGGTTGAATCACCATCACTGGGTGTATTTTAGAGGCATCTAGATATGGTGCTCAATAATAGGGTGTAGTAGTGGTCCTGGGAGAGTTAGATGATAGTTGGTCTTGATGATGTTGAAGGTCTTTTTGCCAACTGTAGTGACTCTGATTCTATGATATGTTTGCAGGTAACTTGATCTACTCTGAAGGCTCACAAAGTTTTGCTGATGCTCAGCACATCATCCACAGAAGCACACAAACAGAATCACAGGATCACAGAATTAACCAGACTGAAAAAGACCTCTGAGATCATTGAGTCCAACCTATCACCTAACCCTTCTCATTAACTAAACCATGGCACTAAGTATTTTATCCAGTCTCCTTTAAAACACCTCCAGTAACTCCACCACCTCCCCAGGCAACCCATTCCAATGCCAATCACTCTTTCCATGAAGAATGTCTTCCTAACATCCAGCCTGAACCTGCCCTAGTACAGTTTGAGGCTGTGTCCTCTTGTTCTGTTCCTGGGTGTCTGGGAGAAGAGACCAACTCCACCTGGCTACAGCCTCCTTTCAAGTAGTCTTGGACAGCAATGAGGTCCCCCCTGAGCCTCCTCTTCTGCAGGCTGCACACCCCCAGCTCCCTCAGCCTTTCCTTACAGGGCTGTGCTCCAGCCCCCTCCTCAGCCTTGGTGCCCTTCTCTGGACACATTCAAGCAGCTCATCTTCTGTCTTAAATTGAGGAGCCCAGAACTGGACACAGCACTCAAGGTGTGGTCTAGCCAGTGCTGAGTACAGGGGCAGAAGGACTTCCCTGGTCCTGCTGGGAGCTTCTGCAACCATGGCAGTTGCGGGTGAGGGGGAAAACCTGCTTTGCTGCTGACCTCCATCCTGCTCTGCTCTGGCACACAAATGATTCTTCTTGCCAGGTTGCAGATGTGCTGCTTATTATTTCCCCCAGCACCATCAAGAGCCCACTGCATGCCTGGAATTCAGAAAGGCAGCACCGTGCTGCAGTATCTGTGCTGAAAAAGCCAAGCAAGACCACTCCAATATATTCCTGCCCCTCACACATCTTCCTAACAAAACATGTTCAGCCTGTTCCAGCATGGCAGATTTTGTTTCAGATAAGAGATGACCACATTCCCTCCTTGAAGTTTGTCTCCTCCACATATTTAAACAAGGAGAAAAAAAAGAAGAAGTTAACAAATAGCCATAATATATGCCCTGGGGAGCAGAAAAAGCTGCTTTTCTTTTTCTTGGCTGGCTCAAGCCATGCTGGAGTTGTGTGACTTTTCATCTCTGCAGTTGGAGGGAAAGGCAAAGTCTCAGTGTAAGAGGAGTATGATGAATTGTGGAAAAAGAACTCGTTGGCTTTCCTAGGAACCTCTCCTCTGCAGCTCCTCCTCTTGCTGTACTCCTTCCAGCGCCCCAGAATTCATTGGATCCGTGCATGTTATGGCACCTTTGGGATGCGTTACTCATAAGAGTGGAGCTACTGGTGCTTTGCAGGCGCATTTTAGCTTTGGCTCTCACATGAGTGCTCTGACACACCCCTGCTGTCTGCATGTCTGGGGAGAGTTTGCTGCAGGGAGCCTCCCCAGATTCCAGACAGCTCCAAAAGAACAAAAAAAAAAGGGGAAGAAAAAAAAAAAAAAAAAAGAAGGAAACATCTAATTTATATTTGCTAAAGTATGAGGGAGGTCCTTTGGTTATTCTTTGGTGGTGGTGGTGAGGGCTTTAGGGCACAGGGATAATGTGGGCTGAAGGCATGAGTGATGGCTCAGATGGGGAACTTTGGGGTTGTGCCTTGATGTCCAGCTCCAGTCCTGTCCTTTCTGTTACTCTTTGGTAGTGGTGAGGGCTTTAGGGCACAGGGATTATGTGGGCTGAAGGCATGAGTGATGGCTCAGATGGGGAACTTTGGGGTTGTGTCTTAATGTCCAGCGCCAGTCCTCTCCTTTCTGTTACTGTCTGGTAGTAGTGAGGGCTTTCAGGCACAGGGTAATGTGGGCTGAAGGCATGAGTGATGGCTCAGATGGGAACTTTGGGTTCTTGCCATAATATCCAGCTCCAGTCCTGTCCTTTCTCTTCTGAACAACTGCAGGGTGGCCAGAGACAGTGGGGAGATTGCATTTGCTCAGCTGAACTTGTTTGTGTGTCCCTAGGTTGTTATTGTCTCCACTGGAAAATTTCAAATCTACCTTCTCAGGCTGGGGCACCATCTCAGCTGTGTTATCATAGAATCATAGAACCAACCAGGTTGGAAGAGACCTCCAAGGTCATCCAGTCCTGGTCCCTTGCCACCCTGCTCACTGCCTGGTGTTCTTTGTCATGCTTCATCCCCTTTGATCTTCAAACATCAGTGACTGACAAAATACAGCCTCCAGGTGTTTGCTCTGACATCAGGAAGATCAGGCTCACTGCCTCTGCCCAGCCACTGCTCCCACCAGGTACCAAACTGCCTGTGTCACCCTGCCCTTTCTGCAGCAGATGTGGAATGGACTAGATCTGATCCTGAGTTTTCTTCCTTTGAATTCATTCTGATCTCAGAATTCATCTATAATTGCATATAATTAACTTCTCCTTAAGTGAATTAACTACTCCTGAAGAGCCATCACCAACAGGACACTTTCCAGATGAGAGCAGTACTGTACATTACCCTTGTCACAGATGTTCTCTTTTGGAGGCAGCCTCATTGGGCTGTTTTGCTCTCAAAGATCAATCTGGGCTAATTTCAGTGAGTTCAGGTTTATAGGCAATTGAAAAAAAAGTGAAGTCATAGAATCATAGAATCAACCAGGTTGGAAGAGACCTCCCAGCTCTGTCAGGCCAACCTAGCACCCAGCCCTGGCCAATCAACCAGACCATGGCACTAAGTGCCTCATCCAGGCTTTGCTTCAACACCTCCAGGGACAGCAACTCCAGCACCTCCCTGGGCAGCCCATTCCAATGCCAATCACTCTCTCTGACAACAACTTCCTCCTAACATCCAGCCTAGACCTGCCCTGGCATAACTTGAGACTGTGTCCCCTTGTTCTGTTGCTGCTTGCCTGGCAGAAGAGACCAACCCCACCTGGCTCAAACCAAACTGACTTTCTGCTTTTACATATGGACATAGAAATCTTCTCATCTTAAACTTGCAGGTTTAGTACCAGCCCTTTGGAAAACCTTTTAGGCCTAATTTAATTTAACCAGCAATGACTGTTTAAATATCCAAGCTTGTTAGGAAGCAACATATTGTCCACCAGCAAATACCTCAAGACCACTAAGCTGGATGCAAAAGAGAAGACAGGCATGGTCTGAAGAAAAACTGTTCTGACCTGACTACANAGACCAACCCCACCTGGCTACAGCCTCCCTTCAGGGAGTTGTAGGCAGCAATGAGGTCCCCCCTGAGCCTCCTCTTCTGCAGGCTGCACACCCCCAGCTCCCTCAGCCTCTCCTCACAGGGCTGTGCTCCAGGCCCCTCACCAGCCTTGCTGCCTTTCTCTGGACACCTTCCAGTACCTCAACATCTCTCTTGCATTGAGGAGCCCAGAAGTGGACACAGCACTCAAGGTATGGCCTGACAAGTGCTGAGCACAGGGGCAGAATAACCTCCCTTGTCCTGCTGGCCACACTGCTCCTGAGCCAGCCCAGGATGCCATTGGCTCTGCTGCCCACCTGGGCACTGCTGCCTCATCTTCAGCTACTCTCTACCAGCACCCCCAGGTCCCTTTCTGCCTGACTGCTCTCAGCCACTCTGTCCTCAGCCAGTAGTGCTGCTTGAGGATGTTGTGGCCAAGGAAGGTCTGGTGCACAAGCAGGGGAGCAAAAAATACATTAGAGCAGCAAAGTATTGTGGTTAGTAGAGGTTTTGTTAGATGAAATGGCATTTTTGTTTCTCTCCTTAGGGAACAATAAGAAAACTGCTCTTGGTGCATATCTCTTTCTGAAACAAGCTCCCTGACTGGTCACAACCTGTCATAAAAATGCCATATGCCAGAGAACATATTTAATATTGAGAAGGCAAAATAGAACGATAGGATCTGTTTGGGATGTGAAGGTAAATGTTTAGACATCTTTTTTTGTTGCTTTCCCTTTGAAATAATCTGTGATAGAGGCTGGTTAGCTGACTGGGAAATGAAATCACAGAGGATTTATGCCATTAATGACAGGCTATGATGTCAAAGACATTTGGCCTGTAGCCATAACCTTTTGTGTGGCTCTGGTTGATTCGTATAAATAAACAGGACTGTTTGACTGCTGCCTGGACTGGAGTCCCCATCACTTGGGAGCACTGGAAACAGGGCTGAGGAGAGCACTTGCAAAAGGGAGCAAAAAAATGAGGGGAAAAAAATGTTCTGGATGAGGGCATCGAGTCAGTCATCAGCAAGTTTGCAGATGACACCAATCTGGGGGCAGATGTGGCTGGGCTGGAGGGCAGAAGGGCTCTGCAGTGGGACCTTGACTGCCTGGACAGATGAGCAGAGTCCAGGGGGATGGCATTCAATAAGTCCAAGTGCCAGGGGCTGCACTTTGGCCACAACAACCCCATGCAGAGATACAGGCTGGGGT
>WAAF01016005.1:48681-89486 GCA_013400475.1 Tricholaema leucomelas
TGCAGTTCTGGAGCCCCCAGCACAAGCAGGACATGCAACTGTTGGAGCCAGTCCAGAAATGCTCAGAGGGCTGCAGCATCTCTGCTATGAGGTCAGGCTACAAGAGTTGGGGCTCTGCAGCTTGGAGAAGAGAAGGCTTCCAGGAGACCTTATAGTGGCCTTCCAGTATCTGAAGGTGACCTAGAGGAAGGCTGGGGAGGGACTATTGACAAGGTCTTGTAATGACAGCACAAGGGGGAATGGGTTTAAACTGGCAGAGGGGAGATTTAAACTAGATGTTAGGAAAGGGTTCTTTAGAGTGAGGGTGGTGAGACACTGGCACAGGTTGCCCAGGGAGGTTGAGGCTGCTCCCTTCCTGGAGGTGTTCAAGGGCAGGTTGGATGAAGCCTTGAGCAACCTGTTCTAGTGGGAGGTGTCTCTGCTATGGCAGGGGGTTGGAACTGGATGATCATTGAGGTCCCTTCCAACCTAAACCATTCTATCATTCTATGATCTTAGAGGTCTTTTCCAACCTGAATGATTCTATGATACATCACCACAACATTTGCTCCTCTCATCCCATTTCTAATATCAAGCAGCAGATTGGATGGCCTTTTACAGTCATGCCACCCAACCTTAGCATCGGGTGAGAAGTGGGGGTTGGTCTCTTCTGCCAGGCAAGCAGCAACAGAAGAAGGGGACACAGTGTCAAGTTGTGCCAGGGGAGGTCTAGGCTGGATGTTAGGAGGAAGTTGTTGGCAGAGAGAGTGATTGGCATTGGAATGGGCTGCCCAGGGAGGTGCTGGAGTCTCCTTCCCTGGGGGTGTTGAAGCAAAGCCTGGCTGAGGCACTTAGTGCCATGGTCTGGTTGACTGGATAGGGCTGGGTGCTAGGTTGGACTGGCTGAGCTTGGAGGTCTCTTCCAACCTGGTTGATTCTATGATTCTATGATTCTATGCCAGACCCTCAGTGGGGCAGGCAGCATGGCTGCATTGATTGAATGTCACTCACTCAAAGCTTTTAAGGAGCCCTGTCCTTTAATTAACATAATTAGCAGCACCAAGTGTTACGGGGAGTCTTTCAAAGCCTGAGCTAAGCAAGCTCTGTGTCCTGCAGGTGTTTGGTTCATAAACCCTCAGTGACTTCAGCAGATGTTGGTGGTCAAATGTGATGCAGCATTAACCCAGCCCCAGGATTTGGACATAGATCTGGGAGAATTGTGCAGCACACAGGGCCAGAGACTGTTCCTGGAGTCTGTTTCGTGGCTGTCAAAAGCTCTTCAGAAACTCACTGTGCTGGTCCTGGTTGGGATAGAATTAAATTGCCTCATGGTAGTTGGTATGGGGCTATGCTTTGGATTTGTGCTGAGAAGAGTGTTGATATCACAGAGGTGTTTTAGTTACTGCTGAGCAGTGCTTACACAGAGTCCTCTGTTCCTCACACCACCCCATCAGTGAGTAGGCTGAGTGTGCACAAGAATTTGGCAGGAGACACAGTCAGGACAGCTGACCCCAGCTGACCAAAGGGGTATCCCATATCATGTGAAGTCATACTCAGCATATAATGCTGGGGTGGGGGGAGAGAAGGAGGAAGAAGAGGACATTTGAAGTGATGGAATTTGCCTTCCTAAGTCACCTTTACGTGTGCTGGAGCCCTGCTTTCCAGGAGATGGCTGAACTGGCCTGCTGATGGGAACTGAGGAATGAAAGCCTTGTTCTGCTTTGCTTGCACACACAGCATTTACATTCCCTGTTAAACTGTCTTCATCTCAATCTGCAGATCTTCTCACTTCTACCCTTCTGGTTCTTCTTCCCTGAGCAAGGGGCTGGGTGGGACTGAGTTGCTGACTGAGATTATACCAGGTAGCTGAGAGGCCATTAGCAGCCTAAAGGTTGATCTTGCTTATGGCAGGGCTGAACTGCTGGCCCCTGTTTTGCCTCCTCCCTTTTTCTTGAACTGAATTAAGCAAAATAAAACCATCAACAATGCAGGAAGTGTTTTATTGCATTAACAATGGACATGGAACTGCTGGAGGTGAATCCAGAGGAAGGCCACAAAGATGCTCAGAGGGCTTAGCACCTCTCCTAAGGGGACAGACTACCAGAGTTGGGGCTCTTCAGCTTGGAGAGGAGAAGGCTTTGAGGAGACCTTGTAGTAGCCTCCCAGTATCTGAAGGGTGCCTATGGGAGGGCTGGGAAGGGACTATTTACAAGGTCTTGTGATGACAAGCTAGATGTCAGAAAGAAGTTATTTCCAGTGAGGGTGGTAAGACACTGGCAGGGTGTCTGGCAGACTGTTGCCCAGGGAGGTTGTGGCTGCTCCCTCCCTGGAGGTGTTCAAAGCCAGGTTGGATGAGGTCTTGAGCAGCCTATTCTAGTGGTAGGTGTCCCTGCCTATGGCAGGGCGTTAGAAATGGATGATCTTTGAGGCTCCTTCCAGTCTGAACCATTCTATGGTTTTATGATGCTAAGGATCCGATCCAGCCTGCGATTCAGCAGAGCCATGGATGCACAGGGGCACCCAGGAATCAGAACTCTGGTTGTAGCTTCAGGATGAAAACCTCCTCAGGGCAATGTCTTCCACTGCAGAGGGCATAAGTGCTGGCTGCAGATCTCACTAAGGGCTGATTCAGCAGCATCCCCAGTTTAAGAGGGGACCACAGAATCTAAGAATTAACCAGGTTGGAAAAGATCTGTGAGATCATCAAGCCCAACATGTCATCTGACCCTTCTAATTAACTAAACCATGGCATTGAGTGCCTCACCCAGGCTCCTCTAAAACTCCTCCAGGGATGGTGACTCCAGAATCTCCCCAGGTTGGAGGAGTGCTGCAGATCCACCTTGCCACACCTTGAGTGCTGTGTCCAGTTCTGGGCTCCTCAATTCAAGAGAGATGTTGAAGTGCTGGAAGGTGTCCAGNGCTTGGAGGTCTCTTCCAACCTGCTTGATTCTATGATTCTACAATCTCACCTGCTACGGCTCTGGGTTGCAGCAGCAGCACCAGCACAAGAGCACTGCACAGGCTCCCCTTTGAGTGCCTCTAACCCAGTCCAGATGTCAGAGCTGCTCTGCAGTTTGATGGTTGTACTTCACTATTAACATATTTGTTTTATGACAGAGCAGGATCATTACAATTGTCACATTATTCTCTTTCTTTTTTTCCCCCTTTCCTATTAGTAGAGACACTTTATTATACTTTTAATAGGGAGGAACAAGTTCCCTATGTCCTTTTTCCAGTCCTAAAAATACAAGGCTATATTTTCCAGAGGAGCTTGTGTTTGGAGATTTAAATGTTCAACCAGAATACATCAAAATGCTCTGGATGTCAAGGAGAAGAAGGGAGTCCTGATACCCGGAGGAAGGTAAAATGCTTAAGCTGAATTATAGCAGTGTAATTATTGGCATTGTCAGATCTTACCATCTACAACATTATTTTGTAGGCTCCCATCCAATTCACTAAAATATCTCCCAAATCATTTCCAAAGGACTTGCCTTGAAGACTGTTTGTTTTGGAAAAATATAAATCATTGTTCCATTTAGGCATAGTTGGGCTCAGAGAGCAGTAGTATTTTACTTGTGTTGAAAGAAGGCAGGGGCTTATTAAATATGAATGTATGCTTTACAGCATGGGTTAAAGTGACTCTCATTCTATGCTATAACTTTCCCCAGGAGACTTCATTCCTGAAGGGATTTCTGGGTTTCTGATGAAGGGAATTGGAAAGAATACTCACAGGGTATAAATATGCCAATAAATGGGAATGCTTTCAGTTCAAACTTCTGCTGCTTTTTCAGCATTAGTGATAATTAAGAGCATGAGTTAATCACAGAATCACAGAATCAAGCAGGTTGGAACAGACCTCCAAGCTCAGCCAGGCCAACCTAGCACCCAGCCCTGGCCAACCAACCAGACCATGGCACTAAGTGCCTCATCCAAGCTTTGCTTCAACACTTCCAGGGGCAGCGACTCCACCACCTCCCTGGGCAGCCCATTCCAATGCCAATCACTCTCTGTGCCAACAACTTCCTCCTAACATCCAGCCTAGACCTTCCCTGGCACAGCTTGAGACTGTGTCCCCTTCTTCTGTTGCTGGTTGCCTGAGAGAAGAGACCAACCCCACTTGGCTACAACCTCCCTTCAGGTAGTTGTAGACAGCAATGAGGTCTGCCCTGAGCCTCCTCTTCTGCAGGCTGCACACCCCCAGCTCCCTCAGCCTCTCCTCACAGAGCTCTGCTCCAGGCCCCTTCCCAGCTTTGTTGCCCTTCTCTGGATACATTCCAGTATCTCAACATCTCTATTGAATGGAGGAGCAAATCAATGATAGTACATAAATACATCACCTGGCACAGTGCTTTGCTGAGCACAGGTAGTCTGCTTGTAAAGGGACTTTACTCATTTCTGGGTCATGCTCCTGCTTTCCACTGGTGGTTGTGCTGAGGTCAGACCATGCCATTAAAGATGAAGCTCCACCTGTCCATGGCAAGAGAAAAGGGAGAGGTGGAAAATGCCAAGAGGTAGATACCAGGAGAGAAAGATTTAGAGAAAGGAGAAAAAGCAGATCCCAGTCAGGGCTGGCGATGCACAGAAAGGAGTTCAGGAGAGAGGCGAATGGGGACTGTGCCTGTCACTCACAGCCTCTGGAAAGCAACTGTACATGATGAAAATGCAATGGGATTCCAGTTCCATCATGCAGGGACTTTGACAACTCTAACACCAAAGTCTGTGAATCCACAGAGATGAGGGAAAAGCTTAAGGAGATTTTCTCCAAGGCTCAGCACAGAAGCTGATGTTTATTGAATACTTACCAAGACTTGGGGTAGCACAGACAGCTTCCATGCTGGGTCAGTCGCCAGCAGCCACCTCTGGGCTGTGTGACTTTATGGTTGATGGCTGCAGCCCTCAGGACAGGTCACACTCAGTTTGGGCTGGGTTGACTCTGAGCATCCCTCTTTGCCAGCAGTGAGACAGAATCCCATGGGCTGGCACTGAGAATCATAGAATCAACCAGATTGAAAGAGACCTCCAAGCTCATCCAGTCCAACCTAGTACCCAGCCCTGGCCAATCAACCAGACCATGGCACTAAGTGCCTCATCCAGGCTTTTCTTGATCACCTCCAGGGATGGTGACTCCACCAGGAAGCATCAGAGGAGCCAAGGCTGTTTGCTGCAGTGGTTGCAGTGCAGTAGTGGTCCAGAAGAAATGAAGATGTCAGAGCTGGGTGTTTCATTAATTTTTGGGGTGTTTTGAGCCTTTTCTAATGAGAGACTGCAAGACATCCTGAGACAGAAGAAAACACTCATTTGTGAATTGAAGGGAACATTGTATTATTTCCACTGCTTTACACCACAGATTTGAAGGGAGAAAACAACCCTCTGCTTGAAGATGAGATAATCCTGGTGGAACAATCCTGTAATATCTGCTGAAAAGTGCCTGCAAAGACTGAATTGCAAACTTTCAAATGGGAACATTTCTGACATGAGCAGTGTCTTGCCTCTAATTCAAATTCCCTTAATTCTACCCTTGCAGTTTTTGGTCCTTTAGACTTAAAAGGCAGAGCTGCTTATTCTTTGTGCTTGGCTAAGGAGGCAAGACCTTCATAGTCTCAACATGGGTTTAGGTTTTGTTGGCTTTATGGTATTTTATTTTCTTAAGGAAAATGTAATTGCATAAATTTTGCAGCCTCCTCCAAACAGTTCTCCTCAGTTGCCTGAAGAGTCCCTTGGCTGAATTGGAAATCGCTGTGAAGTGCAGCACAAATAATAATACTACTACATTGGGGGCATAAATGAGTTTTGGAGCTGTCTAGTCTGGAGTTCTGTAAGGTAATTAAATCAAGGAGACTGTCTGATCTATAGAAGGGTCAATGTAAGAGGGCAGTGCTTTCAACCAGGGTCTCATTAAGGCACAATTGCCTTCTGCACTTCCCAGCTTGTTTATAGAAGAAGGCTTATTCCTAAGCAGCCAATAACTGCAGAACATCAATCACAGCACAGAAAGAGTTCTTCCCAGTTTATGGGCCAGATCCTCAGCTGGTATAAATCACTCTTGTCCCAATGATGTCACCTCAGCCACGCTTTATTTATACAGTCCAGAGATCTGTCTCATACTGTTCACATTTTATTGGCTTGGTTCACTTCTTTTGGAGGCAGAGATTTTCATGTAGGAAATGAAAGTGGAGATAGCTGAGGTATAGAATCAGAGAATCAGTCAGGGTTGGAAGGGACCACAAGGATCAGCCAATTCCAAGCCCCCTGCCATAGGCAGGGACACCCTACCCTAGAGCAGGCTGCCCACAGCCTCATCCAGCCTGGCCTTAAACACCTCCAGGGATGGGGCCTCAACCACCTCCCTGGGCAACCCATTCCAGGCTCTCACCACTCTCCTGCTCAACAACTTCTGCCTCAGAGCCACTCTGAATCTCCCCACTTCCAGCTTCTCTTCATTCCCCCCAGTTCTGGCACTCTCTAACAGCCTAAAAAGTCCCTCAGCTTTTTTGGAGGCTCCCTTCAGATCCTGGAAGGCCACAAGAAGGTCACCTGGCAGCCTCCTCTTCTCCAGACTCAACAGCCCCAACTCTTTCAGTCTGTCCTCACAGCAGAGCTGCTGCAGCCCTCTGAGCATCCTCCTGGCCCTTCTCTGGACACACTCCAGCATCTCCACATCCCTTTTGTCATAGGAGCTCCAGAACTGGATGCAGTACTCCAGGTAAGGTTTCACCAGAATGGAGTAGAGGGGGAGAATCACCTCCCTGGCCTTGCTGGCCACACTTCTGCTGATGCAGCCCAGGCTCTGGTTGGCCCTCTCTCTGTGAAGAACTTCCTCCTAACATCCAGCCTAGACCTGCCCCCAGAACAACTTGAGACTGTTTCCTCTTGTTCTGTTGCTGGTTGCCTGGCAGAAGAGACCAACCTCTACCTGGCTCCAGCCTCCTTTGAAGTAGCTGTAGACAGCAATGAGGTCAGCTCTGAGCCTCCTCTTCTGCAGGCTGCACACCCCCAGCTCCCTCAGCCTCTCCTCATAGGGATTGTGCTCCAGGCCTCTCACCAGCTTCGTTGCCCTTCTCTTGTATTGTTGGGGGGAAAAAAAAGCCAGGAGCAGTAACTGGAGTTCACCTGAGAAGCCACCACCCTGCTCAGATCTAGGAGGTACATATTTCTCTTGGAGCTGAGAAGTGTATGGTCTGTTCAGCATTAAATTTACAGATGCTATCAACTACAACATCTATTGTCACCACCTCAGCTCATCTTTGTCAGATTTCTACAAAGCATTGTCAGGAATGTTTCAGGCAAGTGCACTCTTGGGTTAGAATAGAATAGAATAGAATAGAATAGAATAGAATAGAATCAACCAGGTTGGAAAAGACCTCCAAGATCATCCAGCCCGACCTAGCACCCAGGACTATCCAGTCAACCAGACCATGGCACTAAGTGCCTCATCCAGGCTTTGCTTCAACACCTCCAGGGACGGTGACTCCACCACCTCCCTGGGCAGCCCATTCCAATGCCAATCACTCTCTGTGGCAACAACTTCCTCCTAACATCCAGCCTATACTTCCCCTGGCACAACTTGAGGCTGTGTCCCCTTGTCCTGTTGCTGGTTGTCTGGCAGAAGAGACATTTGTCATGTACTGGGCTGTATGAGGTCATTTTCACACGTCCTGGTTGTATTTCATCATGCTGATATCAGGACTGATGTCACCATTGCCAGTGTGATGTTTATGAAGGTGGAGATCAATGCCACATACTGGATTTAGGATCCATTGACAGAGTTGTAGCTCTGCCTACAGTCGACCTTCTTTGGCTGACAGGGAGCCAGAGGGGTTTTTCCATGTCACTCAGTTACAGGAGTTTCCACTGCCTCTCTTTCTTGTCTTGCTACACCACAGCACAGCAACAACATTCATCTGGAATTAAAAATAAGTAATACTAAACCCCCCCCTCCAGAAAGATCTCTCCAAGGAAATGGTAAAAATTCAAGAAAGAAATCTCCAGAGGACAAAACATCAAACCAGCAAAGAGTCTGAATGTGAGAAAACAGCCAAGGAATAATGTGAAAAATTGATGAGCAGAGCTGCAGATACTTGAAAAACAACAAACAGGCAGAATCTACTTCATTAGAGGTAATTGCAATGTTACTTCTCCAGGTTAAAAATGTCAACTTAATATCCCTCCAGGCTTTGGGCACTCAGATAATGGCTTGTCTGGACGGTTCAGTTCTCTGCTGCTCCCTTTGCAACACATGAAAATGATGTCCAGGATAGGTTTCTTTTTTTCCAGGATAAAAATTACCAACATTTTATTCCAAGCTGTTGCACAAATCAAAGCTGTCACTGCAGTGGGGATGAAATATTCATCAGATAGCCACATTGTCCTCCTCCTCCTCCTGCTCCCAGAGGGGAGATGAACATATGTATTTAAGAACAAATAATAATATGTTGTATTTAAATAACTTTCTCTGGCACAGCAGGCATGAGCCTATGATGAAAACCCCAGAGGAGGTACAATCTGCATCAACAGGGTGCTAGATGACAAGGAAAAGGAGCAGGAGAACTCCAGGCCAGTCAGTTTCACCTCTCTGCCAGGTAAGATCATGGAGCAGATGCTCCTGGAGGCACTACTGAGACAGGAGAATAGTGAAGAGGTGATTTGCTACAAGCAGCATGGCTGCACCAAGGGCAAATCCTGCCTGACAAACCTGGTGGCCTTCTGTGAACAGGTCACAACATTAATAGATGAGGGGCAAGCAACTGAGGTCATTTACCTGGACCTGATCAAGGCCTTTGACACTGTCCTGCACCACATCCTGGTCCCCAAGCTGGTGACACATGGGTTGGATGGGTGGACCACTGGATAGATAAAGAAGTGGCTTGATGGACACACCCAAAGAGTGGCTGTCAATGGGTCCATGGCCAAGTGGAGGCCAGTGACAAGCAGAGTTCTTCAGGGATCAGTCCTGGGACCAATCTTGTTTAACATCCTTGTCGATGCCAAGGATGCATTGAGAGCATCCTCAGCAAGTTTGCTGATGACACCAAGATGTGTTGTGCAGCAGACAGGCTGGAGGGAAGGGATCCATCCAGAGGGACCTGGACAGGACTGAGTGCAAGGTTCTGCACCTGGGTCGAGGCAATCCCAAACATCAATCCTGGCTGGGCAGTGAGTGGCTGGAGAACAGCCATGAGGAGAGGGACTAGGGGGTGCTGCTGGACAAGAAGCACAACAGAAACCATCAGCAGTGTGCACTTGCAGCCTAGAAAGGCAACCAGAGACTGGGGTGCAGCACGAGAAGCGTGACCAGTAGGTGGAGGGAGGTGATTCTCCCCCTCTACTGCGCTCAGCTGAGACCCCACCTGGAGTACTGCATCCAGTTCTGGAGCCTCCATTACAAGAGGGATGTGGAGATCCTGTGGTGTGTCCAGAGAAGGGCCACGAGGAAGCTCAGAAGGCTGCAGCAGCTCTGCTATGAGGACAGACTGAAAGAGTTGGGGCTGTTGAGTCTGGAGAAGAGGAGGCTGCCAGGTGACCTTCTTGTGGCCTTCCAGGATCTGAAGGGAGCCTCCGAAAAAGCTGGGGAGGGACTTTTTAGGCTGTCAGGGAGTGACAGGACTGGGGGGGAATGGAGCAAAGCTGGAGGTGGGGAGGTTCAGGCTGGACGTGAGAAGGAAGTTGTTCATCATGAGAGTGGTGAGAGGCTGGAATGAGTTTCCCAGGAGGGTGGATGAGGCTGTGGCCAGCCTGATCTAGAGTAGGGTGTCCCTGCCCATAGCAGGGGGGTTGGAACTGGCTGATCCTTGTGGTTCCTTCCAGCCCTTTCTGATTCTATGATTCTAAAACATTTCATCCCACCAGCTGTCCAAGCATCACTTCCTTTCCCTTGTTTCTCCTGCAGCCTTCCATCCATCTTCCTTATGCAGGTCTTGAACTGGACAAGACAGATTTTATTCTCCTCTGTCTCTAAGGTGACACCTATAATTTCAACTCCTGTAGAATCAGGGAATCATAGAATCAAGCAGGTTGGAAGAGACCTCCAAGATCATCCAGTCCAACCTAGCACCCAGCCCTATCCAGTCATCTAGACTGTAATGCTCCTCATGGTTGCCATATAATAAACCTTCTAGAACCAGGACCACCGACTTGTTTCTCTAAGCAGAATGAAGCCTACAGACTTTGATAGTGATGATTTAAATATATATATACACATACATACACAGACTGTCTTCAGCTTCATCATCTGTGAATTGATCATCCTCACTAATCCACCCTTTCCTCATCAGCTTTCTCCTTTCCCCATTGACTTTCTTCTTTTCCCCACAACTTTCTCACAGGATCACAGAATACCACTTTGGAAAGGATCCCAAGGATCATCTGGTCCAACCTTTTCAGGTAATAGTGTAGTTGAAATGAGCTGGTCCAGAACCCCACCAAGCTGAGTCTTCAGACTGTCCAGTGTAGGGAATTCCACTGCTTCTGTGATAGGTTGGACTGGATGATCTTGGAGGTCTCTTCCAACCTGTTTGATTCTATTCTGTTCTGTTCTATTCTCTTGGCAGATGATCCCAATGTCTAAACCGTTCTCATGGTGATTTTTTTTCTCCTTCTGGAGTCTGATTGGAATTTCCAACTCTCCCAAACGATTTGAAAGCCTTAGACCCTTGCAGGTGGCATCATTTCTTCCTGAGCTCGCGGTGACACGTTCAACTTCCTCTTAGCCTGGAGATCTTCCTTATGCCCCTAATCTTTCTGAAACCATCATTTCTTACCCAAAGCTGCTTAGAGCAGTTGGAGAGTAACGTTCATTTCCAGGCACTCTGTGTGCAGACTTGGATGAGGGCTGTTGTGCAAACGGAGCTGCCTGTAATCCGGAATAAAATTAAACCTTAATCGCTGTGCTCCGAAGGAAAGATCTGTCACTGCCCAGCGAACGTGGGTCTGAATGAAGATGTTGATTCTCATGGAGCACAAATCCATCCCTGTGTGCTGGCTCAAAGGATGCATGGCTGCACACAGTAACTGCGTGTTTTCCCCTGCTGAAGCAGTTAGGCATATATATTAAGTGTTGGGGACCTTTGAAGGGGGAATATTGTCACTGTCTGAATGACATCAGCAGGCCCCGAAGATCTGGCACTGCTCTGTCTGGAGCTGCAGCTCGTGCTGCTGGCACTCAAGCGCTGGGCAGGCAAAGAGCGGTTTCATCACTGCCCTAGGAAAGGTTGTGAGCAGCAGATCGTAGAATCATAGAATCAAGTAGGTTGGAAGAGACCTCCAAGATCATCCAGTCCATCCTAGCACCCAGCCCTGTCCAATCAACCAGACCATGGCACTAAGTGCCTCATCCAGGCTTTGCTTCAACACCTCCAGGGACAGTGACTGCACTACCTCTCTGGGTCAATGCCAATCACTCTCTCTGCCAACAACTTCCTCCTAACGTCCAGCCTATACCTCCCCTGGCACAACTTGAGGCTGTGTCTCCTTGTTCTGTTGCTGATTGCCTGGGAGAAGAGACCAACCCCCACGTGGATACAGCCTCCCTTCAGGTAGATGAATGTAAGGCTCTTTTTCATGTGTGACACTGGACTGTGACAGAGGTTAGAAATCAACCTGGGTCTCCTGAGCCGCCGCCCTGCGCACTAACCACGAGATTTGTTTCAACCTCTCCGTTTCTCAACTGTTAGTAATTACACTCAGAAATGCTCTGGAAGCCAAAACAAACAAGGGAGATCTTTCCAGTGAAGCTTTCAGTTTGTTATTAATCCTTCAAAGACGGTTCTGTCCACAAGGCTATAGAGAGAGTTATTGCGTGGCTAAGCCCGCTTCGCTCTGGGTCTTTGCGGCATCGCTTCTCTCTGGTGAGTGAATTTGCGTACAGCCTGACATCTCCCTTTTTTGGACTGGATGTTTTCTCTCTCACATGATGGGAAAAACAAATTCCAGACTGCATCAGAACACAGCCTGCATAACGAATGTGATCTGGATGTGTTTCAAAGGACAGAGATTTTGGTCACTCAGGACCTACCTCAGCACTAACTGGAAGTAATTTCATGCATGGGTTTTTTTTTCTCACGACACTAGGATGTGATAACTCACAAGCAGAGCACCCCTGGATGACAGTAAATATCCACAGATAATGGATATTTATTTTCTACTTCAGAGTTCCTATTACTTATTTCTAATTTTAAATAGAATCTGGGGGGGTGGGGAGGGAAGGGAAAAGCAGAAAGAGCATTTATTGGATTTTTTTTTTTTTATACTATGTTATTTTCACATGGATACCAAAATTCCAGCACCTACTCATCCTGCCCTGAGTCACTGAAATGTGCTTATCACAGGTGAATCTACTGAAGACACTTTGCCTTTTTCCTTGGAGCCTATTCACGCATGACCTCATAGAGCTGCACAAGAGCTGGCTGAAGGCTGGGCGCCGTGTCCTTCTAATTAGCAGCATTATCTCACCTAGCATCATTCTTTATGATCTGCAGCCTTTATCTGGGAGATCTCATTCAAGAGACACCAATGGGAATATTTCACTTCTGTTGCTGACTTTTCTTCTCAAGCTTTGTAATTAATTCCCACCGCCTCAGGCAGGCTGTAGTAGTGGTGGCAGATGAACTGTACACCATCAAATACAAGCTAAAGCTCGAGCCGCCATGCTCAGTGTCCTACCCCACCAAGGTTGGTGACTGCTTCTGCTGTCTCTGGTACAACCATGGCAACACAAAAGCAACACATGGTGATATGTTTTCCAGTATTAATCACAGTCTCAGAGTATCACCAAGGTTGGAAGAGACCTCACAGATCATCAAGTCCAACCCCTTACCACAGAGCTCAAGGCTAGACCATGGCACCAAGTGCCACGTCCAATCCTGCCTTGAACAGCCCCAGGGACGGCGACTGCACCACCTCCCTGGGCAGCCCATTCCAGTAGCCAATGACTCTCTCAGGGAAGAACTTTCTCCTCACCTCAAGCCTAAATTTCCCCTGGCGCAGCTTGAGGCTGTGTCCTCTTGTTCTGGTGCTGGCTGCCTGAGAGAAGAGAGCAACCTCCTCCTGGCTACAACCACCCCTCAGGTAGTTGTAGACAGCAATAAGGTCTGCCCTGAGCCTCCTCTTCTCCAGGCTAAACAATCCCAGCTCCCTCAGCCTCTCCTCGTAGGGCTGTGCTCGAGGCCTCTCCCCAGCCTCGTTGCCCTTCTCTGGACACGTTCAAGCATCTCAATGTCCCTCTTAAACTGGGGGGCCCAGAACTGGACACAGTACTCGAGGTGTGGTCTAACCAGTGCAGAGTACAGGGGCAGAATGACCTCCCTGCTCCTGCTGGCCACACCATTCCTGATGCAGGCCAGGATGCCACTGGCTCTCTTGGCCACCTGGGCACACTGCTGGCTCATGTTCAGGCGGGTATCAATCAGCACCCCCAGATCCCTCTCTGTCTGGCTGCTCTCAGCCACTCCGAACCAAGCCTGTATCTCTGCATGGGGTTGTTGTGGCCAAAGTGCAGCCCCTGGCACTTGGACTTATTGAATGCCATCCCCTTGGACTCTGCCCATCTGTCCAGGTGGTCGAGGTCCTGCTGCAGAGCCCTTCTGCCCTGCATCCCAGCAACATCTGCATTTCTTAATGACTAAGGAAACTCCATTCCACAGTAGAGTGGCACGTCAGGAGAGAACCATTCATCTTTTCCTACCCTGTCTTCAAGCCTCCAGGAATAAAGCATCTCTGAATCTGAACACTATGGCATGAAAGACTATTTCCTGACATTCAGGGCAATCTCTAAAGAATTCACCCAATGAGACTCCAACTTTGTAAGAGAGAGGTTGTTTGTAAGTGTTTGGGCCACCAGTGCAGGTAACAGTGATGGAATTTTTGATTGGCTTGAAGCCAGTGAGTTCATTCAGACAATTGGGATTTAGACCTCAAAGTCCTTTTGAAAAGGTCTAGTGGTCTTGTTAAGGTTGTCAACTACTTATGTGGGCTACAGGGTTTGATGCTCATGTGTGCAATGAACCTCAGCTGAGTATAGAATCATAGAATGGTTTAGCTTGGAAGGGACTTCAAGGATCATCCAGTTCCAAACTCTCTGCCACAAGCAGAGACACCTCCCACTAGAACAGGCAACCTGTGCCAGTGTCTCACCACCCTCACCCTTTCCTAACATCTAGTTGGAATCTCCCCTCTGCCAGTTTAAATCCATTACCCTTTGTCCTCTCATTACAAGACCTTGTATATAGACCCTCTCCAGCCTTCCTGTAGCCCCCTCCAGACACTGGAAGACCACTATAAGGTCTCCTCGAAGCCTGGAAGGACTGGAAGTGCAGATCACATTATGTCACAGAAAGTTGATATAAGTCTGTGTTAGAGCCAAATAGACCTCTTAAGACAAAATCTAAAAATAGATTGATGCCCAAATATCTGCATGGTCATTTAAACCCAACCTACTGAACATGTTCTACTTCAGGAATTACAGCTTAGTGAAGCATGGAGGTGACTCAGATGCCAACATGTGTAAACACCACTGTTGTGCCTCCTGGATGCACATCCAACAGAGTACACACTGTCTGACCCAGCCTTCTTAGAAGAGAGCAGAATCAATCAGGTTGGAAGAGACCTCCAAGATCATCCAGTCCAACCTAGCACCCAGCCCTAGCCAGAAAACCAGACCATGGCACTAAGTGCCTCATCCAGGCTTTTCTTGAACACCTCCAGGGATGGCAACTCCCCCACCTCCCTGGGCAGCCCATTCCAATGCCAATCACTCTCTCTGACAACAACTTCCTCCTAACATCCAGCCTAGACTTCCCCTGGCACAACTTGAGACTGTGTCCCTTTGTCCTGTTGCTGGTTGCCTGGCAGAAGAGCCCAACCCCACCTGGCTACAACCACCCTTCAGGTAGTTGTAGACAGCAATGAGGTCTGCCCTGAGCCTCCTCTTCTCTTGGGCAGTAGGTAGAGCTGAACCTCAAACAAAGCTTGAAGACACATAGGTCAAGACTTCAGACCCCCTCTCAGCAGTTCAACTAAGCTGGCAAATGGCATTTTAGTGCCAACTGACTCCTAGTTCTAACCCCTTCTCTGAACAGACTTGGTATAGATGCTCTGAAGCAGAGACTGACTGGCTCAAATTTATTTTGAAGCACTCAACTAGCCAGATGAGTTTTTAATCTATGTGCCAGTCCAACCACATGAAGAAAAGGCTAGAGCACAGATTAAGCATTTCTTGGCCAAGCCCACACTGCTCTTAGGCGACACTTCCAGCAACCTCTGTCACAAGTTGTGAGTTTTATCAGAAACAAAAGGAGTTGGAAGTTTCATGACATTTAATTTTCTTTTAAAGACAGTAATTGCCTATTTCCTTACCAAAATTAGAAACAGAGAATGTTCTCCAAAGTCCTCTCTCCAGCAACCTCTATTGTGATCCAGTTTCTTTTCTTTGCAGCTAAAGCATTGGTCCCCTCTATAACAGGAGCCCACTATGGGCTCATACTCAATACTCAGTGCCAGGAGGAGAGCACTGGGTCCCTTCTGCTGCTGAGGGAGCAAGGTGAACGTGCCTTCAGGAGAGTGACTAGGGCAGCTGCAAGGTGTAAGTTTCACTTTATCAGTCTCTCAAGGAGAAAACAACTTTGCCTGCCCATAAAGTCCTTCTGAAAGCTCACCCTTAAAAATTGAAGGATGGAAAAGAGCTTTCTGTAAAGTTTGTTCCGACTCACCACGAAGAAGCTGAAGAGCAGTAAGGTGAAGAACAGCTGTTTCAAATATATTTGTGTCTATATACATTTGCAGTCAGAATCTGCACACAACCTGCCACAAAGGGACATGCAAAAACATGAGGACTGCCAGCAGATTTGGGAATGTCTCTCAGTTGACAACATTAAGAGAGAGCAGAGGCTAAGAACCTGGAGAGTCTGCAAGAGAAAATCATAGGGAAAAAGAGATATATTGTGGAACTCAACCATCTCCCTGGTGTGAGTGCTCATCTCTTTACCTTGTCTTGGTGATCGTAGAATCAACCAGGTTGGAAGAGACCTCCAAGCTCAGCCAGCCCATCCTATCACCCAGTCTTATCCAGTCAACCAGACCATGGCACTAAGTGCCTCATCCAGGCTTCTCTTGAACACCCCCAGGGACGGTGACTCCACCACCTCCCTGGGCAGCCCATTCCAATGCCAATCACTCTCTCTGACAACAACTTCCTCCTAACATCCAGCCCTGGCACAACTTGAGACTGTGTCCCCTTGTTCTGTTGCTGGTTGCTTGGCAGAAGAGACCAACCCCACCTGGCTACAGCCTCCCTTCAGGTAGTTGTAGACAGCAATGAGGTGTGCCCTGAGCCTCCTCTTCTGCAGGCTGCACACCCCCAGCCCCCTCAGCCTCTCCTCTTAGGGTTTGTGTTTCAGGCCCCTCACCAGCTTCGTTGCCCTTCTCTGAACACCTTCCAGCACCTCAACATCTCTCTTGAATTCAGTGGCACAGAACTGGACACAGCCTACCAAGCCACCACCAATAGACATGCAGATAGATGCTGTACAGTGATGTCCCAATGCATGGGACTCCACCTGCCTGTTTGAGGTTTCCTGGCTTGAGATCATGACTGTGACTGCAAATTTCTTTAACAGGTGCCAGGTCACCAGTCAGTGCTCCCTGCCTCTGTTTTGGTATGGGTGTGTCTTATGGGTGAGGGTTTAACTAGCACAATCATCCTTTGATGAGTTAGTGGTATTAAGACAGCTCCAGTTCAGCTATACATTCACTGAGAGAGTGATTGGCATTGGAATGGGCTGCCCAGGGAGGTGGTGGAGCTGCTGTCCCTGGAGGGGGTCAAGAAAAGACTGGATGGGGCACTTAGTGCCATGGTCTAATCGATTGGACAGGGCTGGGTGCTAGGTTGGACTGGATGAGCTTGAAGGTCTCTTCCAACCTGGTTGATTCTATGATTCTATACCTACCTTCTGCCCCTTCTATCCATGTGCCCCAGCTGTAAAGACTTGTAAAATGCCTCAATAACTCTTAGAAATGCTTGTACCAAAGTTAACAAGAAATGCCAGAGTCCCACATAACATCGTGCTTGGAATGCAAAGTGCAAGCTCTGGGCAAAGGAAATGAAGTATCATTATTCTCACAAGTACTTCACAGAGCTTTCTGTGCTCTAGAGATCTTGCTGTACCTTCCCAGGTTTCAGAAGGACAAGAAATTACTTTCTCCCAAGCGTGCATTGTATAACCTTCAAATCCCTGCAGCACAGAGAGGGTAAGCACTAGAAGGCAGAATTAATTGGCAGAATGGCAGGACCTGCAGATCTGACTGACAAGAGTGGACAAAGGAACACATCCTGTGTCCTCCTCTGAATGTGACCACACTCGCTCTCGAAGGGGTCCTTGGAGGACTTGATTTCAGAGGAATGTGTTTCTGCTACTGAAAATACCCTGCCCTCAACACAGTACAGTGAACTCAAGAGTGTTTCTGAGGGGTGGAGGCTGAAACAAGGAGATGAAGTGAAAATCAAAGCATTGGGTGTGACCATGCGGTTACACCCTTTTATCCTTCTGCTGGGCCAGTACTGCACCTCTGAACTCTAGGTTTTCCTTTAGTATTGCTCTCTTCCTCTCACATCTCTATATCCTACTGATCTATTTTCTCTTGATCATTTCGAAGTCTGGATCTTCCCCTTTATGTCTTTTGTGGTGCCTCCAAGTTGTGATGATAGCTGAATGGACAATCAAGAAAATGATCATAGAGCTCTCACAGCTTTGCTAAGGACACTGAGCATGTGTGCTCACATAGGATGGACACAGCTCTGGTGTCTCACATCACTTAGAACCAGAGAATCAGAGAACTGGTTCAGTCAGAAAAGGCTTCTTCTCCCAGGCAACCAGCAACAGAACAAGGGGACACAGTCTCAAGTTGTGCCAGGGGAGGTCTAGGCTGGATGTTAGGAGGAAGTTGTTGTCGGAGAGAGTGATTGGCATTGGAATGGGCTGCCCAGGGAGGTGGTGGAGTCGCCATCCCTGGAAGTGCTCAAGCAAAGCCTGGATGAGGCACTTAGTGCCATGGTCTGGTTGATTGGCTAAGGCTGGGTGTTAGGTTGGACTGGCTGATCTTGGAGGTCTCTTCCAATCTGGTTGATTCTATGATTCTGTGATAAGACCTCTAAGATCATCCAGTCCAACCATCAACTTCTTGATTTCCTTTGACACATGCTCATGGGTGTTAGAGATTGCTGTATATTAGGTCTGAGAAGCTATTTTGAGCAGAGCATAAGGAAAGACTTTGCTGCCTTTTCCAGTGGCTGAGTTCCTGACTCTCCCTGCTCCCTTCTCCCTCCTGTGAAGCCTCACACTGAACACAGATAGTTTCCTGGTCCCTAATGCACAAGCCAGTCCACATATCATGAACAAGGTTATCCAGCAGGAGAAAGAGGCTCAGGTCATGGAGCACAGAGTCTCCTGTTACATGACCCAGATGCAGGCATGCAAAAACTGATTTGCTCCATTTGCAAGCATGCTCTGGGGACAGGTCCTTTTGGTGTCACCAAACGTACGGAGGTCTGATGTGGTGGGAAAGTTGCCTATGGAGATGCCTGCTACCAGAAAATCTGCTTTAAAAGCTGAATCTAGGTTTACAGCAGCCAAATCCCATTCAACTCCTGAAATCCTTGCAAAGGCTTTCAGATGTAGGAAAACATCCCATGGCTGCAAGGGTTACATTACACCTTGTGACTGGGAGAACTGGCAGCAGTCAGTTAGTCATGCAGGCTACAGCCTAATTACAGCTCCTCAGCCCCAGAGTGTGCTTTGGATTTGCTCCACAGACAGTGGGTAATTACTACCCTATAGATCCAAGGCTTTTCAAGGATTTAGAAGGCTGGCACACAGTACACCCCTTGGAAAAACAGGAGATTGGGCATGATACAACAGGTATGATGCTGTGTATTAATTGCCATGGAAACCCTTGTGGGTAAAGCGATGCAAGACCAAACGGAGCATCGGGCAGCAGTTGTGCCATGAGAAGCAAGCGTTTGCTGATCAGTGCTCAGGCTTGGGCTGAAGGTTTCTTTGTAGGGTCAGCTAGGATGAGATCTTTAGTGCTCTTTGGGAAACGTCATACTCACAGGAGTTCTGTGGGAAGAGTAGGAAAAAAAAATAGATCCTTCCTCAAGTAAGAGTGCTGAGAGATTTTTACCAATTGCCTGCTGACAAGTCAGTGGAACATCTGAGTATTTGTCTCCTGGTGCAACTCTATCAAGAGCAGCAAAACCACAGTGGAGTTGGACTTCATTTGCCCCTGTTGCCTTTTGAACAATTCAGTGTTTTCTAAATTCCTCCCTGGCTCATTTTTCATCTTCTGCTGTGACTTTCCAGCAGGCAGCAGAGACAAGGTACATGCTGAGTGATCATCCTGTTTCATTTTTCCACATCTGACACTCACCAGAACAAAAAAGGGGAGAGGAAAGAACAGTTTGCAGCGAGTGATAACAGCTCTGCCTGTTGCTATCATGGGACATCAGTGACGTGAGGATGTTGGTGTTAGCACATGGGCTGTGTAATGGCACCATTTGCTCGGTGGCAATGGACCACTGAGAGCAAAATGGATGAGACATGCAGAAGGACAGTGAAGTGAAGGCTCTGCAAGGCTCTGTGCAGCTGTCTGGATCAGTCCTGGGGCTGTTGGGGTGTCAGGGCAGACCTGGGCTGGGTTTCAAGTCGACCTCAATTGATTTATGGGCTGGATGGAGATCTGTGAAACCTGCAGTGATTCTGCACGAGGCTTCTCTGTGAAACTCAGCAGAGCTTTGAAACTCCAGCTGAGCTTTGTCCTGGTTTTTCTGAAACTTGGATAAATGTAAACCCAAAGCCTCAACCCAAATATTGCCAAATTGTGGGGAAGGTGCCAAAACAGAGAGTATTTTTAAATACCTCCCCCTGTTTTGTGGCTTATGGGATGGGCATAGGGATAGTAAGCAAGAAACAAAGGAGTGGAGAGACAGTGCTTTGTGAACTCTGTATGTGACCTTTTCCACGAGGTGAACTTATTGTATAAGACTTTCCTGTCTAAATGGGAAGGGAAGGAGCAGGACAACACAATAAATGATCTCTCAGTGAATGCTGACGACTCAATTACAGAAGTATGGCCTGGTTTTGAGGTCCTAGCCAAACTGAAACAGCTGCTGAGCCACAGCTGGGTGTAAGGCATTAGAGGACCAGTCCACTTCAGATTGGAAGGGCAGTCAGCGGTGCAAGAGTACTACTGCCAGAGTAAGGCAGCCTCTAGAGAAGCATAGAAAACCTCAGCTCTTACATCAGGGGCTAAGTAAGCTCTAGGTAGAGAGACACAGAGTGATTTATTGCCTTTAGAATCTGTTTTCTCTTAAAACCATTTTTTTTCCCCTAAAGAAACAGGACTTGGCTCAGAAAGGCTCTTTCTTTACTCTGCATCAGTGTCACTGCTCCCAGGAAGCAGAGAACCACAGGCAGTGAAAATAGCTCAGGACTCCCGAGGTCATGTGGGTAGTTATCCTCACTCCAAGCCTGAAAATGGGAGTGAGGAGAAGTGCAATTGCTCTCCAAAACTCAGGATGCAAAGCTGAGATGTTGTGTGCTTGAGATGCCTGGGAAGTGCTTGAGACACCTGGGAAGTGCTAGAGCAGGTGCCCACACCAGCCCCTGCAAAGCATCTGCAGCTGGAGCATCTGTGCTGTCCAGTGCTTGGGTGGAGAGGGAGAGAAGGAGGGAAGGCAATTAACTCTTCCCCATGAGAGGAAGGGCAAGAAAATGATGTTTGTCAATAGGAAACACGAAAAAACAACCCAGCCCTCAAACCCAGTGGTGTTGATTCCACCCATCAGATAAGCTAATGGAGCATTAACACTTCTCCATTTCACCCTTCCTGCCCTGCCCTGCAATTTGCAAACGGAACAGGAGCTTCTGCATCCTTTTGCTCTGCTAAGCTGCCCATTCTCTCCCACATTTATCTGCTGGCATTACAGCACAAGCACACCTATCAGATCCTGTTATTAAATCAACAAAAATGATAACGTTGACAAGTGACAGCAGCTCTCTCCAGCTTGGGCTGCTGATGGTGTGGTGCTGACCTGTCCTCCCTGGCTGGCAGGGACTGTTTCCAGAGCTTGGGAAGTTTTGAAGGGCTTGGTGATCATAGAATCATAGAATTAACCAGGTTGGAAGAGACCTCCAAGCTCATCCAGTCCAACCTAGCACCCAGCCCTATTCAGTCAACCAGACCATGGCACTAAGTGCCTCATCCAGGCTTTTCTTGAACACCTCCAGGGACGGTGACTCCACCACCTCCCTGGGCAGCCCATTCCAATGCCAATCACTCTCTGCCAACAACTTCCTCCTAACATCCAGCCTAGACCTCCCTTGGCACAACTTGACACTGTGTCCCCTTCTTCTGTTGCTGCTTGGCTGGCAGAAGAGCCCAACCCCACCTGGCTACAGCCTCCCTTCAGGTAGCTGCAGACAGCAATGAGGTCTGCCCTGAGCCTCCTCTTCTCCAGGCTAAACAACCCCAGCTCCCTCAGCCTCTCCTCATAGGGCTTGTATTCAAAGGGGCTGCTTACCAGAACTTCTCCCACTTTCCCATCAGGCTTTATAGCCCATGCCCTTTCCCCCTTGATTTCAGGTGGACAGAGATGAAGGTATGACCTCCCAAGAGCTACTGAGTGAAATACAAAGCAGCACCTCCTCCTCTGCAGGTAGATTAAGAGAGCTGTTCTCTTGAGTGCTCACCCTGCTCAGTGAGCATCATGTCCCTTAAATGCAAGCATATATTGTCACTGCATTATGTCTGCTCTGCAGCCTTCATAGGCCTGTAAAACTCTGCCATGGCTGGAAGCTTGTGCATTCAAAAGGAAGAAGTCTATTTTTTCCACTGATTCATGAAAGCTTAAGGTGAGAGGGAAAGTGTCATTTGGCCTCTGTCTAGCCTCCTTCCTCCAGCTCACAGCCTGCTGGAGTAGCCTGGTGTATCTTCTAGAAAGGCATCCAGCCTTGCTGTGAAGCGATAAAAAGGTCCACTGACTCCTGCAGTGATTTCTGTCCAAGGATGATGTCACTCTGCTGTTAAATGTGTTAACAGTTTCTTGTTATAATTTTATAATCAGTAGCTTCCAGCTGCTGATTCTCACTGCAGCCAACAAAATGGACCACAGCATTCCAGGGCCAGGCTCTCCTGCTATTTCTGTCCTTGTACCCTCCAATATCTGTGCATTATACTCCGCTTTGTGTGGTTAATCTTAATGTGCTGGACAAATGTTTTAAGTTGGAACAAAAATGACTGTGCATTAGTGCCTCTGCTTATGAATTCTCCTTCAGCTTTGAAGAATATCAAAATGGGATGGGAATAAGTCCAGTAAATCATGGAATAATAGGATCATAGAATCACAGAATGGTTTGAGTTGGAAGGCACCTCCAAAGGTCATCTAGTACGACCTCCCTGCAGTCAGCAAGGGCATCCTCAACTAGATCAGGTTGCCCAGAGCCCATTCAAGACTGACTTTGAATACCTTCAAGGATGGGGCCTCAATCACCTTCCTGGGTAAGCTGTTCCAGCATCTCACCAGGCACCCTCACTGTGAAGAATTTATTCCCAAGGAGGAGTCTAAATCTGCACTCTTCCAGCTCCAATCCATTTCCTCTCATCCTATCACTACAGACCTTCATTAAACATTCCTCCCCAGATTTCTTGTCACCTTTTCAGGTACTGCAAGGCCACTGTAGTGTCTGCAGGGAGCCTTCTCTTCTCCAGTCTGAACATCCTCAATTCATGCAGCCAGTCCCAACATGGGGAGGTGTTCCAGCCATTTGATCATCTTTGTGGCCTTCCTCTGGACTCAGTCTGGCAGTTCCATGTCACTCTTGTGCTGGGGACCCTAGAATTGGTCACAAAAAAGTAGTCTTGATGGATGCTGCAAGAGTTACAAGCACTGGTTACAGAGCTCCCTTAGTGCAAAATGCTTCATCTTCCCCCTTTGAAACACAGGGAATGCAAGGAAAAAGATACAACTGTGGTTGATGGAGAATTGTCTTAAAGACAGAGAGCTTTGTTCTTATCCCTACTGCTCCAGACCTAGGGAGAGTGAAATGGAGCAGGGTATGTGGCCAAAACTCCAACAGTTCAATGTCCCTCTTCTGTTGGGGACCCCAGAATTGGGCACAAAAAAGTAGTCCTGATGGATGCTGCACAAGTTACAAGCACTGGACACAGAGCTCCTTTGGTGCAAAATGCTCCATCTTCCCCCTTTGAAACACAGGGAATGCAAGGAAAAAGAACACAGAGAGCTTTGTTCTTATCCCTACCACTCCAGACCTAGGGAGAGTGAAACAGAGCAGGGTATGGGGCCAAAACTCCAACAGTTCAATGCACCTCTTGCATTGGGGACCCTGGAATTGGGCATAAAAAAGTAGTCCTGATGGATGCTGCACAAGTTACAAGCACTGGACACAGAGCTCCTTTGGTGCAAAATGCTCCATCTTCCCCCTTTGAAACACAGGGAATGCAAGGAAAAAGATACAACTGTGGTTGATGGAGAATTGTCTTAAAGACAGAGAGCTTTGTTCTTATCCCTACTGCTCCAGACCTAGGGAGAGTGAAACGGAGCAGGGTGTGGGGCCAAAACTAGTATTATTTTTGGAAAGAGACCAATCCTGGAAAGTAAGTACATGAAAGAGGAAGAGAAACAAGGGACTGTTAGTTAAGGTCACTTTGAGGTCTGGCACACATGACCCAAATAAACCCCAAAGCTTTGGATTCAATCACCCCAGACACTGCCGGACTTGACCGTGCTTGTGTCGTTAGGAGGGCACAGGGGATAATGTAACAGAAATGACTGAGTTTCCACTAACAGGATGTCCTCTGCCATGTTATGGAAGGTTTGACAACAGCCATAAGGACTTTTAGGTGAGCCTGCTGCTAAGCTCAGCCTGCCAAGACTGTCCTTGGGAACATGGGAATATCGTAAACTGCTGAGACTCTGTGGCTGGGCACACGTAACTCAGCTTTCTCACCACTTCCTTCACAGTAAATGGAACAGTAAAAAAAAAAGAGTACAATAAATTAAAAAGTGGGCATCTGGGCAGGCCAAATCCACATCCAGTTTCCCAAGGTCCGTTATTAGAAAGAGTTTGAGCGTTTGAGCACGTAGAGCTGAGGCTATCAGGGAGCTGAGGACACTTCCCACTAGTCCACCCCCTAGGACATTGTGAATTTAATCACGGGTGGGACTTTAGGACTTGAGGCTTGATTCAGTTCTGCCTCCTTTCACCTGAAACTGGGCTGTTTGCTCTGCTTTACTGTTGGTTTATTGTGATATAATAAATCAGTTATCAGAAAGCCCTGGATCCAGGATGGAAGTTTGCTTTAGCTGAACCAGACTGACAAAGACCTGGGAAGTAGAAATAATTCCTCTGTCTTCCCTTCTGCTTTGAAGATGTCATAGCCAGCCCTGGCTACAGAGTGAGGGAAATCAGTTTGCTAAAATGACCACTGAAGCAACAAAATATGCTGATATTATTAAGTGCAAAGGCCATCCATCCCTGGAACAACCACAGTACTCAAATAAATGTCACAGCCATCTCTAATGACTGGCTCCTTCAGGGCTGATTTCTAAAGAGTGAGCAAGAAACCGAGCTTCGTATAAATCCTTTCCTGCACTTTCCCCTCATTTTGATAAGGTTCTGAGGCTAATTGGCACCTAGCAACACCTCAAGACAAATGAAACTTCATTTAGAGCTCATGATTTTGACACACAGTTGAAGAATCAGGGAAACAGAAGTCTTTTTTTGGTGTCTTGTAGCCCACAGATACAGAGGACCTGTAAGATGAGAAGAATATGCTTACTTTAATTAGCTTCCTAGAACTTGCAGACACATTTAACAAGCAGAAACTCTACCTAGCTGGGATCTGATATCAGACTGCACCACTCATTAGCTCTCAATGGCTTCCCTCTGTCTTGCTTTGCTGAAACTTAGTTGGAGTTGAATTATTCTCAATAATTCTTAGTTGAGTTATTCTGCCCCTGTGCTCAGCACTGCTCAGGCCACACCTTGAGTGCTGTGTCCAGTTCTGGGCTCCTCAATTCAAGAGAGATGTTGAGGTGCTGGAAGGTGTCCAGAGAAGGGCAACGAAGCTGGTGAGGGGCCTGAAACACAAACCCTGTGAGGAGAGGTTGAGGGAGCTGGAGTTGTTTAGCCTGGAGAAGAGGAGGCTCAGGGCAGACCTCATTGCTGTCTACAACTACCTGAAGGGAGGTTGTAGCCAGGTGGGGTTGGTCTCTTCTGCCAGGCAACCAGCAATAGAACAAGGGGACACAGCCTCAAGTTGTGCCAGGGGAGGTCTAGGCTGGATGTTAGGAGGAAGTTGTTGGCAGAGAGAGTGATTGGCATTGGAATGGGCTGCCCAGGGAGGTGGTGGAGTCACTGTGCCTGGGAGTGTTCAGGAAAAGACTGGCTGGGGCACTCAGTGCCATGGTCTGGTTGACTGGATAGGGCTGGGGGGTAGGTTGGACTGGATGATCTTGGAGGTCTCTTCCAACCTGATTGATTCTATTCTATTTTATTCAAGTGGATTTGGAGGGGTGTGGGAAGGAAACCACTTTGCAATGCGCAAAAGAAGTAAGTCCAACTTGAGAAATGACAAAAGGGCAAAAGATTAAATACTGATAAAGCCAAAGGTTATTTGAATGAAATTGTTATTGTTGTATTTGTGAGCATGACTCTGCCTTTAAAGTGATCAGCAATACTCTGAGAGGGTAAATGATAGCCTCAGTTTTACCTCCACATGTCCAATTTATTTAGGTATCAACATACCTGGTCCAGCCCTGGATGGCAGATCTCAAATGGATACCAAGCTACACAAAGCTGCCACATGGAGCATCAGATGGACTTGCACCAAAACCCTGGCAATGCTGTGCTGGGTTATCACTTCCACTGTGCTGAACCCTCCCAGATGTACACAGGGCATCTTTAAGTTGAGGAATTTTGGGATGTGTTTTTCTGTCCCTGAGAACAATTTATCTAACTGGGAGCTGGAGCAGTGATTATTGCACTATGATGTTTCAGTTCATACATAATCTGAAACCCTCTGAAACAGATATGAAGCAACTTGATTATAATTAGTTCTCTGTGTAATTGTGAAAGAAAATAAGTTGTCAGGCTCTAGTGGATGGCAGTGGAGGTGGTGTTGGAAGAAGATCATTTTTAAGGACTCTTTCATAGAATCAAGCAGGTTGGAAGAGACCTCCAAGATCATCCAGGCCAACCTAGCACCCAGCCCTATCCAGTCAACCAGACCATGGCACTAAATGCCTGATCCAGGCTTTTCTTCAACACCTCCAGGCACAGCAACTCCACCACCTCCCTGGGCAGCCCATTCCAATGCCAATCACTCTCTCTGACAACAACTTCCTCCTAACATCCAGCCTAGACCTCCCCTGGCACAACTTGAGACTGTGTCGTCTTCTTCTGTTGCTGCTTGCCTGGGAGAAGAGCCCAACCCCACCTGGCTACAGCCTCCCTTCAGGTAGTTGTAGACAGCAACGAGGTCTGCCCTGAGCCTCCTCTTCTTCAGGCTGCACACCCCCAGCTCCCTCAGCCTCTCCTCACAGGGCTGTGCTCCAGGCCCCTCACCAGCTTCATTGCCCTTCTCTGGACACATTCCAGCACCTCAACATCTCTCTTGAATTGAGGATCCCAGAACTGGACACAGCACTCAAGGTGTGGCCTGACCAGTGCTGAGCACAGAGGCAGAATAAACTCCCTTGTCCTACTGGCCACACTGCTCCTGATACAGGCCAGGATGCCATTGGCTCTCTTGGCCACCTGAGCACACTGCTGGCTCATCTTTAGCTACTCCTCTAAGATCATCCAGTCCAACCTACCACCCAGCCCTGTCCAATCAACCAGACCATGGCACTGAGTGCCCCATCCAGTCTTTTTTTGAACGCCTCCAGAGTCAGTGACTCCACCACCTCCCTGTCATTAAACTAAGATGACATCAAGCTGAATTTTATTTACTTCCTACCTTTAAGCAGAAGAAGATGGATTAACACATCCCATCAGATACAATTGTCACTAGGTAGAATAGGGTTGGCATCCAGCCTGGCAAAGCCCCTCAGGATCACCAAGTCCAACCTCCAACCCTCCTCTACAAGATTCACTTTAAACCATATCCCTAAGCACCACATCCAAACCACCCTGAAACACATCCAGGGTGGGTGACTCCACCACCTGCCTGGGCAGCTCATTCCAGTCCCTGACCATCTTCTCTGTGAAAAACTTTTTTCCTAATGTCCAATCTTTTTCCTAATGTCCATTGGAATGGGCTGCCCAGGGAGGTGGTGCAGTCACCATCCCTGGAGGTGTTGAAGCAAAGCCTGGATGAGGCACTTAGTGCCATGGTCTGGTTGACTGGATAGGGCTGGGTGTGCTAGGTTGAACTGGATGATCTTGGAGGTCTCTTCCAACCTGGTTGATTCAATGACTATATGAATGCTGCTCTTCTGTCACAAAGATCTCCTGTGCCTGCTTTTCTAATTCCTGCTAACACAAATTCCCAAGGCTAATTACTCTCACACTTTACTTGTGAGTTTTTTAATGGCATGTGTGCAGGCAACAGCTGACAGTAACAGCTGGCATAAAATCACAGTCACCCACCCCACCAAAATACCCAGTGTCATGATTTCTGACCTAGAACCAAGCCTTGAATAAGCAGCTGAGCTGATTTGCACATTTTTTTGAGCTTAATTAGGCCTCAGTATGGATGAAGATGGTGAAGATTTTTTGTTCTGGCCAACAACAGTTGTACTTTATCTTGCTTTGCCTTTTAACTAAATATGCCCTAATTGTGTATTTACATTTTCTGGCACGTGCAAAACGTATTAAGTAGTTGGGCAAAGCAGCTAATGGATATTGTACATTCAGTGCTTGCAGGGTACAGCAGAAAATTGGTCAGTGGAGGCAGGTTACCAAGCACGCAGCCAGCATTACTCATCAATTCAAAGCTGGGAGTCATATAGAAAGACCCTCACACCAGTGATCTGAAATTTCTCTCCAGCAACATGGGATTTCTTACTAAACCAGCTCTTTCTTTTGTTTTTGTTAATGAAATCACATGCAGAGTTTTCCTGATTGACAGTTGGAAAGAAAGCTGGGGCTGAGCTGTAGGTTGTGCTTCTGCGTAAGGGTTAGTTTACTGCTCGCTCAGTTCAGAGGCTCACAGGATGTCAGGGATTGGAAGGGACCCAAGGAGGTCATAGAATCAGAGAATCAACCAGGTTGGAAGAGATGTTCAAGATCATCCATTCCAACCTAGCACCCAGCCCTGGCCAATCAACCAGACCATGACACTAAGTGCCTCATCCAGGCTTTGCTTCAACACCTCCAGGGACGGCAACTCCACCACCTCCCTGGGCAGCCCATTCCAATGCCAATCACTCTCTCTGTGATCTGTGATCTGAGATCATCCAGGCTAACCCCTCTGCCACAGCAGGACCATACAATCTAGCTCAGGTCAAACAGGAACACATCCAGACGGGCTTTGAAAGGCTCCAGAATGGAGAGAGCTTCACAAGCTCTCTGAGCAGCCTGTGCCAGTGCTCTGGGACCCTTACAGTCAAGAAGTTCTCCCTTCTGTTGAGGTGGAACCTCCTGTGTTGCAACTTAAAGCCATTGCTTCTTGTCTTATCCCAGGGAGCAAGTGAGCAGAGCCTGTCCCCCCCTCCTGACCTCCAGCCCTTAGATATTTATAGACATGAATCAAATCCCCTCTCAGTCTTCTCTTCTCCAGACTAAACAGCCCCAGGTCCCTCAGTCTCTCCTCCTCAGGCAGTGCTCCAGTCCCCTCATCATCCTTTTAGCCCTCCACTGGACCTTCTCCAGCAGATCCCTGTCCCTCTTGAACTGGGCAGCCCAAAACTGATCACAGTATTCAAGTTTCGTTTCCCAATCAAAACTAGCAATTGTCCACTGTGTGTTCTTCTTCCTTTTACTTGTTCCTCTTTCTCCTGTGGAAGACATCAACAAATGTGACCCAATAATAACAATTAAAAAAAAATGTCTGTAGACAAATGTAGGACAAAGAGGAATGGATGGAAGCTGCAGCACAGGAGGATCCAGCTCAACACAAGGGGGAACTTCTTTGCTGTCAGGGTCCCAGAGCACTGGCACAGGCTGCCCAGAGAGGTTGTGGAGTCTCCTTCTCTGGAGCCTTTCAAGACCTGTCTGGATGTGTTCCTCTGTGACCTGAGCTACATTGTATGGTCCTGCTGTGACAGAGGGGTTAGCCTTGATGATCTCTTTGTGTCCCTTCCAACCTCTAACATCCTGTGATCCTGTGAAATGTTCTGTGTTGAGAGCAAGTGGATTTCTTGTTTAAGCACATGAGTGTGACTTCAGCCTACAGCACAATGATGTATGTGGGCTCTGGTGTAATGCCTTTAAAATACTAGTTAGCAGCCTGAGCTTCAAGGGTTCCTCTCTAGAGACTACAGCAGATTGTTCCCAATTATGCAGCAGTGTAATGGGGATTATAAGGATCTATATTTCTTCATAATGGGGATGAGGATAATGCAGTTTAAAACCACAGACTGTATTTTGCTATGCTTTGACATGCAGTCATCTGCCAGCTGGTTGCTTTATCACACAGGCAGATTAAGAAGGCAAACAGGAGAAGCAGTTGGGTCAGTACCAGAGATTTTATGGGTTGTTAATGCACTTCTTCTGGTAGTAAGTTTGCAGATGACACCAAGCTAGGAGCAGGTGTTGATGTGTTGGAGGGTAGGAGAGCCCTGCAGAGGGACCGTGCCAGGCAGGATGGGTGGGCAGAGGCCAATGGGATGAGACTGAACAAGGCCAAGTGCAGGGTTTTGCACTTTGGCCACAACAATCCCAAGCAGCACTACAGGCTGGGGACAGAGTGGCTGACAGCAGCCAGGAAGAAAGGGACCTGGGGGTGCTGGTAGAGAGTAGCTGAAGATGAGGCAGCAGTGTGCCCAGGTGGCCAAGAGAGCCAATGGCATCCTGGCCTGGATCAGGAACAGTGTGGCCAGCAGGACAAGAGAGGTTCTTCTGCCCCTGTGCTCAGCACTGCTCAGGCCACACCTTGAGTGCTGTTTGGGTCTTTTTTTTCTTAGTGGTGGACCTAAACCAAATAATCTACCAGAAATTCCCTGCTGGACCCCACCTGGAGTACTGCATCCAGTTCTGGAGCCCCTGGGACAAGAGGGATGTGGAGATGCTGGAGTGTGTCCAAAGAAGGGCCATGAGGATGCTCAGAGGGCTGCAGCAGCTCTGCTGTGAGGACAGGCTGAAAGAGTTGGGGCTGTGCAGGTTGGAGAAGAGGAGGCTCCCAGGTGACCTTCTTGTGGCCTTTCAGCATCTGAAGTGGGCTACAAAAAAGCTGGAGAGGGGCTTTTAAGGCTTTCAGGGAGTGAGAGGACTGGGGGGAATGGAGCAAAGCTGGAGGTGGAGAGAGTCAGCCTGGAGATGAGGAGGAGCATAAGAGTGGTGAGAGGCTGGAATGGGTTTCCCAGGGAGGTGGTTGAGGCCCCATGGCTGGAGGTGTTTAAGGCCAGGCTGGCTGAGGCTGTGTGCAGCCTGCTCTAGGGTAGGGTGTCCCTGGGCATGGCAGGGGAGTTGGAACTGGCTGATCCTTGTGGTCCCTTCCAGCCCTGACTGATTCTATGATTCTATGAAATCCTCAAGTGCTGCTTCTCAAGAGCTTGTGAGCAATTACTGATATTATTACACACATATATTTCATCTTTATCTCCTCAAGGCACAGAATAGGCTGGGGCACAGATTATTCACACCCAAGGTATGAAAGGAATAAAGTTGCCTGTTTCCAAAGCATCAAAATCAATTTGGGGGATATTTACCAAGTAGGGGTTTTTTTTTGTTTGTTTTTTGTTGTCTTGCTGATTTTTTTTCGCTGGCAGCTGAGATTCAAGCTGGTGACACAGGCAATATAATGCAAGATGTGATCTTCCAGGCATCAGTGGCAAAGGTTTTGCCAAATCAATGTCTATAATTTTGCACAGATTTCTGGAGCAGAACTTCTGTCTCTGCAGCAACATCATTTGTTTACTGAGGACCACAGCTTTAGTGCCAAAATGTTTTATATATATATTGCATGGACTTGCCCAAGCAGCAATTATCTTCCAAATGTCTTCATTGGTATCTGAGGATCAATACCCAGTGTGTAAAAAACCCTTCTAAGCAACCCAAATCAATGCATAATGGTTTATAAGAGTCGCTGCAACCAGGATCACTCTAATCGGCTCTTTTCCTCTCTTAATTGATCAGAGGATCGCAGGATGTCAGGGCTTGGAAGGGACCCAAGGAGATCATAGAATCATGGAATCAACCAGGTTGGAAGAGACCTCCAAGATCATCCAGTCCAACCTAGCACACAGCCCTAGCCAATTAAGCAGACCATGACAGTAATTGTCTCATCCAGGCTTTGCTTGACCACCTCCAGGGATGGTGACTCCACCATCTCCCTGGGCAGCCCATTCCAATGCCAATCACTCTCTCTCAAGGCTAACCCCCCTGCCATGGCAGGACTACACAATCTAGCTCAGGTCACACAGGAACACATCCAGACAGGCCTTGAAAGGCTCCAAGAAGGAGACTCCACAGCCTCTCTGGGCAGCCTGTGCCAGTGCTCTGGGACCCTTACAGTCAAGAAGTTCTCCCTTCTGTTGAGGTGGAACCTCCTGTGCTGCAACTTAGACCCATTGCTCCGTGTCCTATCTCAGGGGGCAACCATCTTTGGTGAAGCAGAAGCTTAGAGCAGGCTCTCCCAGAAGGGCCAACTCTAGTACTAGATGCAGCTTAAGTTACAAGGAAACATTAAAACTGTAGCTGAGAAGAAAAGTCTGGCAGGTGATGGGATGTTGGACTGCAACAAATCAGGAATCAGAGTGCAGTTCAAACTGAGATCAAACCTGATGTAAGCCTCGAGTTCAGAGGTTTGTTGAAGAGAGATTCCCCCCACACACACACTTTGATGAGAGTTTTACACAAACTGTGGTTAAAAAGAAAAGTTTGGCATGTTTTGTAGATCAAATAAATAAAGAAATGAAGGAGAAAGCCATTAGCTGCAAGAAAGCAAAGCCAATAAATAAATGTGTTGTCTCTTCAAGCTAATGCTCCTTCAGTGCTTCCAAAAAAGAACTGAAGATAAGTTATTCCCCCCCCTTCCTCAGCAAAATTAGCTGCTAGGAACCTGGCAGCTTCCATAAGCTATAAAATTCAATTAACATTCTTTGCTTTGTGTGTCACACTTCAATTAAGCAGAAGGTTTATTAATCATATAGAGCAGGAGTGCATTGGACAGGAGATAATGTGCTGGATTTCAGGACTTTGCTACTCTGGTGGTGATTCAAACCCAGACTGGTCTGTAGCTTGTTTAAGTCTTTGGGCATGGAAGGGATAGGAAGGATCTGTGGTGTGTTTATAAATTGCTGTCTACAACTACCTGAAGGGACATTGTAGAGAGGCTGCTGCTGGGGTCTTCTCACAGGGAATTGGAAATAGAACAAGGGGGAATGGACTCAAGTTCAGAATGGGGAGGTTTAGATCATAGAATCAAACAGGTTGGAAGAGACTTGCAAGCATTGGCACTGGCTGCCCAGGGAGGAGAAGGAGGTGTGTTTTTATCACCCTGAAGGTGTTAAAAACCTTGTGTAGACATGGCACTTTGGGGCATGGTTTAGTGGGCATGGAGGTGTTGGGCTGACAGTTGTACACCATAGAAACATAGAATTATAGAACCAACCAGGTTGGAAGAGACCTCCAAGCTCATCCAGTCCAACCTAGCACCCAGCCCTAGCCAATCAACCAGACCATGGCACTAAGTGCCTCATCCAGGCTTTGCTTCAACACCCTCAGGGATGGTGACTGCACCACCTCCCTGGGCAGCCCATTCCAATGGACATTAGGAAAAGGACTGGACATTAGGAAAAAGTTTTTCACAGAGAGGGTGTCCAGGTACTGGAATGAGCTGCCCAGGCAGGTGGTGGAGTCTCCAAGCCTGGATGTGTTTAAGGGTGATTTGGATGTGGTGCTTAGGGATACGGTTTAAGGTGACTCTTGTAGAGTAGGATTCTAGGTTGGACTTGGTGGCTCTGAGGGGCTTTGCCAAGCTGGATGTTTCTGTGATTCTGTGAATCTCTGAGGTCTCTTCCAACCTGGTTGATTCTATGATTCCAGCCCCAGCAATAACAAAGGAATGCTGCAACACATAAAGTGGTCTGGGCAATGCTAGCTGCAGTGATAAAGCTTCACAGCTAATCCATCCACCCTGATGAATGGCAGAGGCATGAAACCATTAGTTTAGATACCTTACCAAAATATCCAGATCTTAGGCTTTCCTAGCTGCCAAAATGTTGCTGGAAATCTGATGGGAGTTACAATACTGACTGCTTCTGCTCTTTCAGCACTTCCAGCTAGAGCTAAGGACTGGTTTCTTAGCATGCAATAGCAAAAAATTAATGGGGTTTGTCAGAAATTTCAATGAGGTTTGGCTCTGTAAGGAATAAAGGATCCAGGATAAGTAATATAGACAACCATAGAATGGTTTAGCTTGGAAGGGACCTCAAAGATCATTTAGTTCCAACCCCCTGCCATAAGCAAGGACACCTCCCACTAGAATATATCTATACTTCAAAGATCATTTAGTTCCAACCCCCTGCCATAAGCAAGGACACCTCCCACTAGAATATATCAATACACTCAATGAAGTAGTTTTTTAATTGCAAAGAGAAGCAGAAGCTGGAAAAGAACAAACAACAATTACAGCCAGATGGCAGCGCTCCTAGGTGTGTTTCTTCAGAAGATCACATTTTGAACAGTGACCATTCTAAGTGGTGAGGTGAAATCAGTGACAGTTCTGGGTAGAGTCATCTGCATGCCAGAGCCAGGCTGTGTTCCTTCTAGTTAGGTGCTCCTTTGGGGCCTGATGCCTGTGATTGGGAGCATGAGCAGAACAAAGTGCTACTTCTGAGCCTGCAGATGAACCAGTTGCACTCTGGTGGCTTTACTGGATTTTTCTTTGCCTTCTGGGAGGTAACAGACCTGTGATGGCTGCCTTTTTCCATGCTACTAGGAGGAGATGTACATTTGTGTTCTGGCAGGGGCTTCATTATCTAGTGTGAGGCTGTCCTAATATAACAGTGGTGTGTGTTGGAGAGCAAACTTTGAGCTTCAGCATCTTCCTTTTGGCTATAGCCTAAGGAATCTCAACTTACAAATGACTCAAGTTCCCAGATGCTTCTACCAAATGTCACAACGCCTGGAAAACTTGGGTCCTTCCTAGATTTCCTACAACTTTAACTCAGAAATCATGAGCTATGCATCAAGAGCAGTGTGGGCAGCAGGGCAAGGGAGGTGATTCTCCCCCTTTACTCTGCTCTCCTCAGACCCCACCTGGAGTCCTGTGTGCAGTTCTGGAGCCCCCAGCACAAGAAGACTGGATGATCCTAGAGGTCTTTTCCAACCTGCTTAACTCTGTGCTTCTGTGATCCCTTGGGAAGGATTCATTCTGTGAAAATATTTTCTTCTCTTTAGAGAGGCAGAGTGGGGAAGGCAGAGTGAGTGCTGAACTCCATGATGTTATAGTTCAGTAGTTGGTTTATTTGGTACAGTAGTGGAGCTGTCAGTGTTGGGTTTGTGGTTGGACTTGATGATCTTTAAAGTCTACTCCAACCTAAACAATTCTATGATTCTATGCTGGGGAATAAACTTCCATGAGTGGGTACAGATGGAGACTTTGTCACTCCTGCTTTTTCTAACCCCTTCAGTGGTATTTTTTCCTCTCTGCTAACCTGGAACGAGTCAAATCTGGCTGAACTTTCAAGTGTGACTCCTGGACCTGAAAAATCAGGCCACCAAGTTCTTTGCCTACTGCAAGGGAAAGAACAGTGATGCAGAGAGTCTGCAGGAGTGCTGCCCTAGGAAATGGAACCACAGAATTAACCAGGTTGGAAAAGAACTCTGAGATCATCCAGTCCAACCTATCACCTAATACCTTCTAATTAACTAAACCATGGCATAAGTGTGCTGGGCTGCAGCAAGAGCAGTGTGGGCAGCAGGGCAAGGGAGGTGATTCTCCCCCTTTACTCTGCTCTCCTCAGACCCCACCTGGAGTACTGTGTGCAGTTCTGGAGCCCCCAGCACAAGAAGGACATGGAACTGCTGGAGCGAGTCCAGAGGAGAGCCACGAAGATGCTCAGAGGGCTGCAGCAGCTCTGCTATGAGGACAGGCTGAGAGAGTTGGGGCTCTGCAGCCTGGAGAAGAGAAGGCTTCGAGGAGACCTTAGAGTGGCTTTCCAGTATCTGAAGGGAGCCTACAGGAAGGCTGGGGAGGGACTATTGACAAGGTCTGGTAATGTCAGGACGAGGGGGAATGGGTTTAAGCTGGAGGAGGGGAGATTTAGACTGGATGTTAGGAGGAAGTTCTTTACAGTGAGGGTGGTGAGACACTGGCACAGGTTGCCCAGGGAGGTTGTGGATGCTTCCTCCCTGGAGGCATTTAAAGCCAGGCTGGATGAGGCCTTGAGCAGCCTGCTCTAGTGGGAGGTGTCCCTGCCTATGGCAGGGGGTTGGAGCTGGATGATCCTTGAGGTCCCTTCCAACCTAACCATTCTACGATTCTATGATCCTATTGTCTCATACCTAAGGTGTGTTCTGTCCCCATGCACAGGCTGGATTTTAAGAACAGCTCACCAATATAGCTTTGGGATTGTCCCTGCCCATGGCAGGGGGTTGGAACTAGATGATCCTTGTGGTCCTTTCCAACCCTGACTGATTCTAAGTCCTCAACATTTAATGTGGCACATGGGCAGGAGTGGTTGGGAAGAACAGGATGAAAAGCTCCCATTCTCCTCTTTCAACTGAAAGTTTTTCTTTCTTAGAGATGATTTACACCTCCAAAAAGATTAGAACTAGAAAACAATAGTGGTTACGTGTGTCAGCTTCTCAGAACAGACCAAGAAAGATGAGGAAAAAGGAGGAAAAAAAAGAAACCTCCAAGCACAACCCAAATGTTGCAGTAAATCATCACATGTGCTAAATAAATCAGCGTGGTGCTGATAAAGCTTCTCTGGCTGCGCTGAAAAACCTCACCAAAAGGTTTTTTAAACTGGTGGCTACATCCCCTCTGTGATATGTAGTTGTGTAACTCGTCAGGTGGGCCAAAAAAAGGATCAATAAATAAATCCTTGAGAAACATAAAATGGGATTTGGCTCAAAGGACCAGAGGACCTGCGCGAGAAATTTCCACATTAAGAAAGCATTGCTCTTTCTGAGTCCTGGGGTGAAGAAACACTTTGAAACAAACCAGACAATTCCATCATTTTAGGGGGAAAGCATTTGTTATAAAAGAGACAAACCAGCCAGGCCCAGCTTAATTTAGAAAGAAAAAAAAAAACCCTCTCAGTGCCCTGCTCAGTGGTTGTAAGCTGTAAGCTGCAGCTCAGTGGGTTCAAGGGCTCGGGAAAGATTGAAGCTGTCTGTGGAAGAGCTTCAAGCACCAATTTTGTGATCACAAAACTGTTTTTGTCCTTCCTTCTCCAGAAGACCCCAAAGGCTAATTCTGAGCATGGGATACCTTTCTTTTTGTTCTAATGTATCATAGAATCATTGAATGATTCTACGCAACCATCCCAGGCAACCAGAGACAGAACAAGGGGAGATGCTGGAATGTGTCCAGAGGAGGGTGACGAAGCTGGGGAGGGGCCTGGAACNGCTTAGGTTGGAAAGGGACCTCCGAGATCATTTACTCCAACCTCCCCTCCATGGGCAGTGACACCTCTCAACTAGACTTCACTGCTCAAGGCTTCATCCAACCTGGCCTTGAACACCCTCAGTCATGGAGGAGGCATCCACAACCTCCCTGGGCAGCCTATTCTAGAGTCTCATCACCCTCATACTGAAGAACTTCTTCCTAAGTTCCAGTCTAACCCTGCTCCCGCTCAGCTTCAAACCATTCCCCCTTATCCTGTCTCTAGATACCCTTAGGAGAAGTCCCTTTGCAGCCTTCCTGTAGGATTCTTTCAAATGTTGGAAGGCAGTTCTAAAGCCCCCCAGAGTCTTCTCTAGGCTGAACAAGTCCTGGTTCCTTAGCCTATCCTTGTAGCAGAGGTGTTCAGCCCCTCCAATCCCTAGTTGCAGTTGGAAAAATAGTGAGCAGTGGAGATATTTTTCTGGGATCAGAAAGGGACAACAGAAAGATCCCCAAAAGGGAGGGCTGAACGCCTCATGGGACCATCTTGGTCTGAGATAAAGCAATAGAATCATATCATAGAATCAACCAGGTGAGAAGAGACCTCCAAGATCATCCAGTCCAACCTAGCATTCAGACCTGTCCAATCAACCAGACCATGGCACTAAGTGTCTCATCCAGTCTGCAGTGGGGCTCTGGCATGAATTCAGCTCATCTTAAGAGGACCTATCTCAGGTCCTCTCATAGCAGGTCCACCTGGTGTCTTATGCACCTTGTTTTAAAAGGCATAGGGAGTAGGGACACACAGGAGTAGGGACACACAGAAGTAGGGACCACACAGCCTTCAGGAATGTACAGTTTAAAGTGATATTGTTCATCATGGTTAACAGGATGGAGTCCAGTTGGAGGCTTGTGACTAGTGGGGTCCCACAGGGGTCAGTACTGGGAACAGTTCTGTTCAATATATTCACCAATGACCTGGATGAGGGCACAGAGGGCACTGTTTGCTGATGACACCAAACTAGGTGGAGTGGCTGCCACACCAGAAGGCTGTGCTGCCATTCAGAGAGACTTGGACAGGCTGAGAGCTGAGCAGGGAGAAATGTGATGAAATTCTACAAGGGCAAGTGTGGAGTCTGGCACCTGAGAAAGAACAACCCCAGAGATCAGGATAGGTTGGGGACTGAGCTGTTGAAAGGCAGCAAAAGGGAAGAGGATCTGGGGGTCCTAGAGGATGGGAGCTTGACCATGAGCCAGCAATGTGCTCTTGTGGCCAGCAGGGACAATGCCATTCTGGGGTGTAGTAGGAGGGCTGTGGTTAGTAGGTCAAGAGAGAATCTCCTGCCTCTCTACTTTGCCCTGGTGAGGCCACATCTGGAGTACTGAGTCCAGCTCTGGGCCCCCCCAGTTCTAAAGGGACACAGAACTGCTTGAGAGAGTCCAGCACAGAGCCACAAAGATGATGAAGGGAATGGAGCATCTCTGTTATGAGGAGAGCCTGAAGGAGCTGGGGCTGTACTGATGGGAGGAGAGGAGACTGAGAGGGGACCTCATTAATGTTCATAAAGATGTGCAGGTGAGTGCAGGAGGCTGGAGCCAGGCTCTGCTGAGTGATGCCTGATGGCAGGACAAGGGGCACTGGTGGAAGCTGAGGGATAGGAAGTTTCATGAGGAGGACTTTTTCCCCTGTGGGTGTGACAGAACCCTGGAACAGGCTGCCCAGGGGGGTTGTGGAGTTTCCCTGTCTAGAAATATTCAAGTCCCACCTGCGTGATCTGCTCTAAGTGATCCTGCTCTGGCAGGGGCATTGGACTGGCTGAGCTTTCAAGGTCCCTTCCAACCCCTGACATTCTGTGATTCTGTGTCCACCTTGTTCTATTGGGCTTTAAAATGTCACAGGCAAGCCCTTTGGCCCTATTAGGACTAAGTTTTCTCCCTGATCTTTAGGCAGTGCATTTGCTTTGATCTATCTAACTGTTCTGTTTTGTTGTTGGACACTAAAATGTTAGATTTTATCCAGCCTGACCTCTGGCTTCCCAAAACATGAAGTTCTGCTCCAAATGTGAGAGCCATGAATCCTGCAGGTAGCAAAGATTTACCCTGTGCTAGGTTTCTTTATTCCTCATTCTGATTTCTACCCTGGAACTAAAACCCCCACCCAAATAACCAAAGAATCATAGAATGGTTTGAGTTGGAAAGGACCTTTAAAGGTCATCTAACCCAACTGTCTCTGGCCAGCATGATCTAGGGTAAGGTATCCCTTCCCATGGCAGGGGGGGTTGGAACTAGATGATCCTTGTGGTCCCTTCCAACCCTGATTGATTCTATGAACTGAAGGTGTCCCTTCCCCTGAAGGTGTCCCTTCCCATGACAGGAGGGTTGGAACTAGATGATCCTTATGTTCCCTTCCAACCCTGACTGGTTCTATGAACCTGAACTAAATCAGGTTGCTCAGAGCCCCACGAAGCCTAACTTTGAATGTGTCCAGGGAAAAGGTCCTCCACCAGGTGGTGGCAAAACAGTAAACCAATAAAAGGGAGCAAAGAAGCTGGAACAAGGCTATTAAAATCACAAACACTGAACTGGTGCCCAGTAGCCTTCTGTGAAAGTTCAGCTTGGTTTATTAGCTGATGGAGGTCACTAACCCTGGCACCAAAGGCAATTCTGTCTTGTTTTCCTACAACCTGTAGCACAGTGCATGGCTGTTTGTTGATTAAAATGCTAAGGGAGGAAAGAAATCATCTGAAAAGCAATGCTGCATGCTACATGTGCACGAAAAATCTGTGCTGGCAAAGGTCTGCATAGTGCTTTGCAGGTGAGGTCATTCCAACAGCAGAGCACATCTTTGGTTTTGGACTCTTGGAAATACATCAAGCTTGGAATAAGGAAAGTTCTTTCTCACTTCAAGCTCTTTTTTTTTTTTTTGGATGCCACTGAGCTGATGTTCTGAAGTCCTTCACAGAGAGAGATTTGCCATTGGAATGGGCTGCCCAGGGAGGTGGTGGAGTCATCATCCCTGGGGGTGTTCAAGCAAAGCCTGGATGAGGCACTTAGTGCCATGGTCTGGCTGAGTGGATAGGGCTGGGTGCTAGGTCGGGCTGGATGATCTTGAACATCTCTTTCAACCTGGTTGATTCTGTGATTCTATGATTCTATTCTATGATTCTATGACTCAATTCTATGATGTTCAGTGCTAAGTCAGATCTTGTAAGCTGAGTAGTGCAGACCTTGACACCAAGTTGGTGATCCAGAGTGGGGACTTTTTTGGTGATGGGAAGTCCATTGCTGCTGATCATTTTCCTGGGTATGTTTTATTTCGTTTGGTTGGGGTTTTTGTTTTGTTGGGGGTTTTATTGATTGATTGATTTTTGAGGGGGTTGTTTGAAGTTTTTTTTTTTACTTTTTTTTAATGAAAATGCAACCCTCAACCAATAATAAACAGCCTTGGGGAAACAAAAATGATGTCAGTTTTGCTAAGTGTATGTTTGGTCTCTATGAGAGGTCATTGTGGCTAACAGCAGTCATTCTATATAATTGTCTGAGTGATTGTATGACCTCAGTTACACTGAATTGTAGATGCAAGCACATAGAGACAAAAAATCATGGAATCATAGAATCAGGGTTGGAAGGGACCACAAGGATCATCTATTTCCAAGCCCCATGCCATGGGCAGGGACACCCTACCCTAGATCAGCCTGGCCACAGCCTCATCCAGCCTGACCATAAACACCTGTAGGTATGAGGCCTCAACCACCTTCCTGGGCAACCCATTCCAGCCTCTCACTACTCTCATGCTCAACAACTTCCTCCTCACCTCCAGTCTGACATGTTCAGGAAAGAAACAAATCTCAGAGCATGAGACAGCCAATGAGAAAAAGCCATTCCCACTATTTCTGGTCTTGCAGGTTAGGACAATCTTGCAGTAAAAGACTGTCTTTGTCTGAATCTGCTGGAATAGGTCACCTTCAGATACAGAAAATGATGACTGAGGGTCTTATATCCATCTTGCTGTGCCTGTTCTGCCCCTGTACTCAGCACTGCTCAGGCCACACCTTGAGTGCTGTGTCCAGTTCTGGGCTCTTCAATTTAAGAAAGAT
>WAAF01016006.1:0-51359 GCA_013400475.1 Tricholaema leucomelas
TAAGCGATCGTGGGCAGGAGTGAACCCAGAGGGCGAGAGCGAGAGAAGAGCTCTGGAGCACGTGTGCGCTCTCATTTATAAACTATGGGCTGAGATCAGTTGCCCTAATTGGCCACTATTGACCAATCGGTTTGGCAGTCAGCCAAACAATACCATAATAGGCGAAATCACTATGCCTTCTACCTCCAAATATGGAGCGAGCATAGGCTGGGCCACACACTGACAGTGTGGGCTTATGCAACCTGTAAACAAGCTGCTTATGTGACTTGTTTGCTACACAGGCCTTAGCAGGGCCAGACACCATGGCACCTCAGCCCGTTGTATCTTTTCATGCCTTTTAATGTGTTTAGCCCCGTTTTGGGCTTGTTTACCTCTAGTTTAGGGAGGAACATGTTTGGGCAGGCAAGGCAAAGTGAGGCATAGAATGAGCCTATTTTTTGGGCCTACAGGCCCTCCACAACACCATGTGTACAAATATCTGAGGGGTGGATGTCTGTTATGAAGGGGTAATTAATCAATGTGACATGATATTTTTCCAGAATTTTGATATTCAGAACTCTCGACACCCCCTACATTAATTTTAATAATTATCAGTTCTTCACACTGTCATGGAAACATTATACAGAAGAATAACTCGATCTGGAAATAACTACAAAAAATATGTAAACATTAACTTATCTGGAAGAGAAGGTTCCTGCAGTCAAATACCACTTGCGGTCAATATACCACTTGTCCACTAGATGGACTCAAGGAGCTCCTTCCAGCTTAGGGCAGAAGACAATGGTGAATTACAAGAGGATTTAAGTGTTTACTCACAAAAACTATCTCCCGACTCATGAGGCTATCTACAGCTTCAGACAATACCCAAATACTTTCAGGGAATTCTGTGGGTCTTGTCAGCCATTGACAAGATTCTTTCCCAGCTTCACAGAGTGCTGGGGAAAGGAGGCAGACAATCTCTGACCTTATCCTTGCTCCTCTGGATGATCTGTGTATCTCCAGGACTTCTCGTCTTGGCAGGAGACTTTCAGGTGTAGGCAGAATGTCTTGTGATGTGCAGTCTTAGCACAACAGTCATGTGGCTGTGCAGGCTGATCGCATGAAGGTGTTTCTACAGCCTGTTCCTGGTAAACTTGAGGCAGTGGAGTTTCCAGGCAGTTCAGGATACAATAAGGCAGTAAGCAATGCAGCAGGCAGTAGCAAGCAAGCAAGCATGAATAAAACAGCAGAGCATGTTGACTTTTCTGCTCATCTCTTTTTATTAATACAGCCCAAGACTAATGGGGTTTTGGACACAGAATAGCTGATCAGAATGGCAGTTAGCTGAGCATGACCATATTAGGTGAAACCATAAGCTTGCTTTACCCAAATTTAGGAAAAACATAGGCCTTGCACAAGGCAGGCACAGGCTACGTGTGTGTACCTTGTTTACACAGGACGTAAACAAGTCTGGGCAAGCTGAAGTCCTTACACTCAGTGGCTCCAGGTTCCTTGTCCTCTTTCCCATGGTTTCTTCTCCCCACAGCAGAAGGAGGGAGAGTAGGAAAACGTGTCTGGGCAAGCCAGGACATGTATAAGCCTATTTCAGCCTATCGGGTCTACCACAACAGTGTCAAGTGCCTGGGTCCAATCTCTTTTCACTGGTCAGCAGCAATAAGACAAGGAGCAAGAGCTACAAACTGGAACATAGAAGATTTCACCTCAATGATGAGAAACTTCTTTACAGTGAGTATGACAGCACTGGAACAGGCTGCTCCTTCTCTCGAGACTTTTGAAACCTGCTTGGATGCATTCCTGTGCAAACAACTCTGTGTCATAGAATCATAGAATCATAGAATGGTTTAGGTTGGAAGGGACCTCAAGGATCATCCAGCTCCAACCCCCTGCCATAGGCAGGGACATCTCCCACTACAGCAGGCTGCTCAAGGCCTCATCCAACCTGGCTTTAAACACCTCCAGGGAGGAAGCATCCACAACCTCCCTGGGCAACCCGTTCCAGTGTCTCACCACCCTCACTGTAAAGAACTTCCTCCTAACATCCAGTCTAAATCTCCCCTCTTCCAGCTTAATCCCATTCCCCCTCGTCCTAACATTACTAGACCATGTAAATAGTCCCTCCCCAGCGTTCCTATAGGCTCCCTTCAGATACTGGAAAGCCAAGTGTCTTGGCAGGGGGGTTGGACTCAATGATCTCTGTTGCAGTTATCAGAACATGCCGTTATCAGAAGATTGTCTCCTGATATGGGTGATGAATTACTAGAAACTGAAAAATGGTATATACAATTTGTAACAGTTTCAGTGGCAGCATACAAATGAAAAACTATTTTTCTGTATTTTAAAATTAATCAAATAAGGCCTTTATTTCCTTGGCACTATATGATATGTTTAGACACATTCATTGCTAAGTGAACAGTTCATTATTCACAAAGACTAGAGTATTAACTGGAAAGTAATGAAATATAATTTAGACATGGTCTGTTGATAGGCTGCTACTGTAAAATAGAGTTATTCTCACAACTTCACAAGCAAATCTATTTTTCTTACATAAAATATATCAGAGTTCATTTATTCCTACTATAATGCCAGATGGATTGACCTGAAAAGTAGATGGAGAAGAGATGAGGTGACAAAAACTGTGTCATGAAACAGCTAAAAAGACATCTCTAGTTGAAAGCTGTTAGTACTGATCCTGCATGCAGTGAAGGACAGTGCTTCAGAGAGTCTCCAAAGTCTTATGATTAAAATTAAGGTATGGATCCAGTTCATTTGCTGTAACTATATGGAATACAGAAATAAGACTTACAAGGCACACTCACTGACTGTGATTTATACTGTATAGCCCCAAACTATTAATTTGGGGCCTCCTGAAATTCCTGTAGCTCATACTAGATGTTGAAAATCTGATTTTGAAAACTGACTTATGTCCCTAACATTCGTATCTGTCCTAATTCTTCAATGCCAGGGTGGGACCTTCTAAGATAATTCTGAGAGCAGGATTTTTCTGTAAGACATGGCAGCTCTTCTGTTGCCTCGAATGTTGTGTCACTGCTGTGCTAGTTTGAAGCTGGCTAGAATGTTTAGGTGAGAAGAACTAGATTACAGGCTGTGAAAGGGAAACAATGGTGATGTGTACTTCACTCATAGCCTTGCTGAGATGTATAAGAACAAGAGTAAAAACATAGCTAAGGCATTCAGGCACTGCTTGGGCTTTGAGTGCATATCTCTCTAACCTCACCTCCCTTCTCTCTGATTAATCCACCTGCTTCCTAACCCCCCTGGCCAACCCTCCATTCTTCCTTGGGGCACAAGGCAACGTCTGGGGTAAGGCAGAGGGGTGGAGGAGGTGGAAGAGCAGTTGGGAGGCCCTCCTGGGGACTCGGGTTTCTGGGAGGGCTGCTGTGCTTCTGGATTACCTTTTGCCTTGTATATTTTTGTATATAATTGTATATACTGTAAAATATCTGCTTGTATATTGTGCTAGCTGTAAATAAAAGCGTCATTCAATTTCCAGAGCCGGCTGAGTTTAGTCTGGGTGATTTACAGAGTGTGTGTGGGTAGGTAACACCCAAACCACTACAACTGCAAAAGCTTCCTGATTTGTCATCTCTCATCCTGTTACCTCCTGTTCAGCTTTACCCTGTAGATGGTGACACATGAGTTTGATGGGTGGACCATGAGATGGATAAAGAATTGGCTTGATGGCTGCACCTGAAGAGTGGCTGTCAGCAGGTCCATGTCCAAGTGGAGACCAGTGACAAGCGGAGTCCCTCAGTGATCAGTCCTGAGACCAGTCTTGTTCAACATCTTTGTGGGTGACATGGACAGAGGCGTTGAGTGCAGCCTCAGCAAGTTTGCTGATGACACCAAGCTGTGTGGTGCAGCAGACAGGCTGGAGAGAAGGGATCCATCCAGAGAGGACCTGGACAGGCTGGAGAGGTGGGCACAAGTCAATCTCATGAGGTTCAACAAGAACAAGTGCAGTGTCCTGCATCTGGGTAGAGGCAATGTCAAGCACAAATCCAGGATGGGCAGGGACTGGCTGGAGAGCAGCTCTTAGGAGAGGGACTTGGGGGTGCTGATGGACAAGAAGCTCAACATGAGCCAGCAGTGTGCACTTGCAGCCCATAAGGCCAACCAGATCCTGAGCTGCATCAGGAGAAGTGTGGCCAGCAGGTTGAGGGAGGCAATTCTCCCCCTCTACTCTGCTCTGCTGAGACCCCACCTGGAGTACTGTGTCCTGTTCTGGAGCTCCCATTACAAGAGGGATGTGAAGATGCTGGAGAGTGTCCAGAGAAGGGCCACAAGGATAATCAGAGGGCTGGAGCAGCTCTGCTATGAGGACAGACTGAAAGAGTTGGGGCTGTTGAGTCTGGAGAAGAGGAGGCTCCCAGGTGACCTTCTTGTGGCCTTCCAGCATCTGAAGGGGGCCTACAAAAAAAGCTGAGGAGGGACTTTTCAGGATATCAGGGAGTGACAGGACTAGGAGGAATGGAGCAAAGCTGGAGGTGGGGAGATTCAGACTGGATGTGAGGAGAAAGTTGTTGAGCATGAGAGTGGTGAGAGCCTGGAATGGGTTGCCCAGGGAGGTGGTTGAGGCCCTGTCCCTGGAGGTGTTTAAGGCCAGGCTGGATGGGGCTCTGGCCAGCCTGATCTAGGGTAGGGTGTCCCTGCCCATGGCAGGGGGTTTGGAACTAGATGGTCCTTGTGGTCCCTTCCAACCTGACTGATTCTATGATTCTATGTGACAGAGCAAATACTGACTGGATTATGCTGAGTTGGGGGTTAGCCCTATATTTTGCATGCTTTAGCGGAATACATGATTTTGAAATACTCTCTGAGAGCATAGGCAGAATCTGCTGCTGAGGGGATGTCACTTTTTTTTTTCATCCTAGCACGTGCTTTTCTATAATTAAACCATGCTGAGGCTGCATCTCAGCCCACCTTTCACTATTGGTGGGGAATGAGTGGGTAAATGCAGCACCATTTTACTCTTAGGGCCATCTAGCTATGATTTTAGCAGCATTAGAGAAGCTAATCAGTGTAATGGAGGGATGACCTTTAGGTCTGATAGAAAGAATAGAATAGAATAGAATAGAATAGAATAGAATAGAATAGAATAGAATAGAATAGAATAGAATCAATCAGGTTGGAAGAGACCTCCAAGAGCATCCAGTCCAACCTAGCACCCAGCCCTATCCAGTCAACTAAACCATGGCACTAAGTGCCTCATCCAGTGACCAGTTCCTGAACACCCCCAGGGACGGTGACTCCACCACCTCCCTGGGCAGCCCATTCCAAAGCCAATCACTCTCTCTGTGAAGAACTTCCTCCTAACATCCAGCCTATACTTCCCCCAGCACAACTTGAGGCTGTGTCCCCTTGTCCTGTTGCTGGTTGCCTGGGAGAAGAGACCAACCCCCACCTGGCTACAACCACCCTTCAGGTAGTTTTAGACAGCAATGAGATCTGCCCTGAGCCTCCTCTTCTCCAGGCTAAACACCCCCAGCTCCCTCAGCCTCTCCTCAGAGGGTTTGTGTTTCAGGCCCCTCACCAGCTTTGTCGCCCTTCTCTGGACACGTTCCAGCACCTCAACATCTCTCTTGAGTTGAGGAGCCCAGAACTGGACAGAGTTCTCAAGGTGTGGCCTGACCAGTGTTGAGTACAGGGGAAGAAGAACCTCCCTCCTCCTACTGGCCACACTGTTCCTGATACAGGCCAGGATGCTATTGGCTCTCTTGGCTACCTGGGCACACTGCTGGCTCATCTTCAGCCTACTACCCACCAGTACCCCCCCCAGGTCACCCTAGACCTCCAGGTCATCACAACTTGCCTTCCCAAATTCTGTTCCCATTTGTGAAGTAAAAACTACACCCCCCTGCCTGTCTTTACCTTACTTTGTGCTTTGAAGTGGTAGTTGTTAGGACAGCAAGAGCAGCAGGTTTTGCCAAGTATTGTCATCGTGTGCACTGTGTATATGCTCACAGTTTGTCTACTGTGTGCATGCTCGCATTTCGTGTGTGTAGATTCGTCCTGAATGTACATATATATCTGCAAAGAAGCTGGTGACTGTGAAAATAACAAGTAAAATTGTCCCTTTTCCATATCTTTGTTTTTTTCCATCAGATCGAGTCGTCTTGAGTTTTCAGGCTGCAATATTTTCACCTAAAACTCTGCTGCACTTCTACATAATGTAAGAGTACAAAATCAGGGCCACAAAACACAAAAAGAGACACTCAGATGCACCGTGTCACAGGTGGCACGGAGTTACACGGGTCACATGTTGCATCTCTTGGGTGTGTTCCCAAAGAGTATAGGTTCACTGAAATAAAAACACAACAGGGTTGGTTTTTTTTGTTTGTTTGTTTAGGGTTTTTGTTTGTTTTGGTTTTGGGTTTTTTTTTTTTTTTAAAGAAAAGATCTGAAAATCGGAATGGCCCGATGCATTTGCAGTAGGGATGACTGCAAAGTATTTCATCCTTTCAGCCTCTAGGGGGGACTGTGTTTTCAGCGAACCTGTCTGGAAAGAATTTCCTTAATCTGGGACAGGCTGTTCGGGCTGTTGCTAATGCTAGCTGGAAGTTAAGTGATTCTTGATTTGTGTACGGGTTACTTCTGGGGGAAGATAACTGGTGTCTCAAATGACTTTAGTCCTGAAGGGCCAGCCTGAAACCTCTGCGCTCCGCAGGCGTTCTGCCTGCTGCCAATTCACATCTGCAGGATTTGCTCCTATTCAAGAGCATTTATGTAGCTAAGAAAAAAATGTCTGTGGAGAAATGTTGACTGTATAGGTATGGAAAATAATGTAGGTGAACTAATAATGATGTGACGTTTTGAATTGGGATTAACAAGTAAATTATTTTGCATTTCTGGCTCAGAAAAATAAATCCATGACAGGCTGGAATTCTTTATAAACCTAATGCCAGTGAAAGGGAATAACTGAAATGTGTATGGCACTTTGGACCCACAAAGACACTGTGACTCCCATAAGGCTGAATGTAATTATTCAGGTGAATAAGGACCACATACTGTAGGCCACATATTTTTCTGAAAGCATCAAAATTGGTGTTTGATGCTGTTATAGTTACATCGTACTGGCTAGATGCCTTTTGTTTCTTTTTTCCCTCGTGTTGGCTCTGCTTCTTCCAGCAATACTTTACCTCACAAGGAGCAGACAGTGTGGAGGGATGGAAGCACTGTGATTTATGGGCTTTCTATCTCTTCTGTTGTGTTTACACAGCTTACACTCAAATAAGACAGTTAGGAGAGTATGGAACTCACACATAAAATGAAAAAGATATTCTACTGGGGGAAGGAGAGAATCAAGAGGTCTGTCCAGATTTCAATGTTGTAAACACATCTGTAGGGTCACCATAAAGCAGCGACTACAAAGGTCAGCATTTCAAAATGTGTCTTAAGAAAATGTTTTTGCAAGCTTTGTGTATATAGTAACATTCTGCTTAATCTCCACTATGTTATATGGAGTCATTTACGACAAAAAATGCCTGACATAACTTACAGTACAGGAACATACAAGACCAGCTTCACCAGGGTGGATGTTTATGTAATCTGCAAGAACCTTCTGAAGTTCATTTCAGTAATAAAATAAAACTACGTGAGAGGCACATTTCTCAGAGATGCTACCCATCTTTGACTTTCTAAGCTTCTTTATTTTACTGAGCACCATTAGATAAATGCTCCTGGGGGAAAAAAAAAAATATATTTATTTAATGATTACTTGTATACATTGTGCTATCTGCTGTTTTCCTCCCACTCCTTGGTTGCAAATGCATAAGCTCTCCCAGCTTTCCTTTCTTTTTAGTAGAGGCATATTAAAGGTGAACAGATGGGCACCCCAGGAGTGCAGATTTCCCATTCATTAACTGCACAGTGGAGGTAGCAACAAAACTACGTTTACACATACTGCCCTGACAACGACCTCTCTGCTGAACTAAACAAAATACTTCTGTAAAGCCAGAAGCAATTCACTCACCTTTTGAATGCAAACCTGGCACCCTGAGTAACCATAGAATATCAAACCGTGCAGCCCTGCTCAGTGTTTGAGGATGTGTGGTGTTACTGGGCACAGAAAACTCCATAAGGAGCCATCCTTCTGGATTTTGCTGTCAAAAAGCATCAGGTATTCCAAAGTTTCTTTCACAAAACATATTTCACATTTCTCATTGACTTTATTTCAGAACAGGAGGGTCCATTTTAAATGGACACTAACAAAATTTCGAGCATAGCAGCTTTATAGACAGTAAACAAGAGGTGAGCAGGGATGCATTTAACGTGCCCTGACATAGCAGTGTTGTCAAGATAATTCAAGAAGTTCTCTGCTGAGGAAATAACCTCAGAACAGGACTTGTCTCCTTCACTAGGAAAACCACTGCTGCTTGAGGCATGAAATTTTGTCTCTGAGACACAGTGGGTGGGAAACAACAGAAGACTGTGTCTGGGACTTCTTGGCATGGGTTATCAGAAAGGCACCAGTTGGGGTACAGGGAGGGGTCAGGAATCCAGTGCCGGCTTCCCCATAGAGTTACGTCATCCCTAAGCATGGTCACCTCTGCAGGTGAGGAGATGGAAACCGGGCAACTCTGTTTGTACTTTGCTGCAACGCCGTTCAGGGTGCCCCCAGCATACCCCAGAGCTGATGCTGCAAAATCCCCTTCGCTGAATTCCCTAGCCACGCCGAGCACCACCTCAAACTCCTTGACGAGGGAGAAGCTCAGATGCTTTCTTCATGAAGCAAAGCATACCTTAACCCCCTCAAATTTATTTTTTTTTTAAGTGGAAAGTGCAGTGGGACCCCTGCTGCCCACTCCCTCTTGCAGGGACGTGTCAGGGAGGGCAGCAGCTGAGCAGAAAGCTATATGAATATACACAGATAAACGTTACATGTGTGAGAAGGGTGCACGCCGTCCAGCGGTTTCGACAGCCTCCGCGTTCGCAGCGGGAGAGGTGTACGGGCGCGGGGGGGCGGTCGGAGGGGGCGGTCGGGAGCGGCAGGGCCGGCTCCTCCCTGCGCACAAACCCGGCCGCGCCGTGCCGGGCGTGCCGAGAGCCGTCGCCGCTCCCGCGCTATTTAAGCGGGGAGGGCGCGGGCTGGCGGCCCCGCAGGGGCATCCAGCGGGCGGGGCTAATAATAATCATCATAATCATCATAATTATCTATCTCTAAGAAAACAAGAAGTCAGAGCCCAGATGCTCCGTCCGTAACCCGCAGACGGGAGCAGGTTGTTCGCCAAACACCTAAGAAATAAAGCACGACCGAACAAATTCTAGGAGGGCGGGGAAGGGGGGGGGTAAAAAGTTTGCCGGAGCTCGGGCGTCTCGTGGGGGGCGGGAGCGATGCCGCCCTGGCTGCTCGGTAGCCTCTGCTGCGTTCTGGCGGCGCGGGCGGCGCTGGGCTGCAGCCCCACGGGCGCGGAGGAGGCAGAGGAGGAGAAGCTGATCCGGGTGCTGGTGCTGCTGCCGCAGGACGATGCCTACCTCTTCTCGCTGGGGCGGGTGCGGCCGGCGATCGAGTACGCGGTGCGGAGCCTGCGGGAGAGCGGCGCCGGCTTGCCGCCCGGCTACACCTTCCAGCTCACCTATGAGGACTCGGCATGCGGCAACCGCGCCCTCTTCAGCCTGGTGGACATGGTGGCCCTGCAGCGCCGCCGCCCCGACCTGCTGCTGGGGCCTGTCTGCGAGTACGCGGCGGCACCGGTGGCGCGGCTGGCGGCCCACTGGGACGTCCCCATGCTGTCGGCAGGGGCACTGGCCGCCGGGTTCGGCGCCAAGGGTGGCGAGTACTCGCACCTCACCCGCGTGGCCCCTGCCTACGCCAAGATGGGCGAGATGCTGCTAGCTCTTTTCCGCCACCACCAGTGGAGTCGGGCCACGCTGCTCTACAGTGACAGCAACCCCGAGCGCAGCTGCTACTTCGCCATGGAAGGCGTCCATGTGGTCTTCCAGGAGGAGGCCTTCCACATGGCTGTACATAGCTTCGACGAGAACAGCCGACACCTCGACCTCGACGACATCGTTCGCTCTCTCCAGAGCGGTGAGAGGGGTGAGTTGGCGGTAGGGCGCCCAGTTTGGTTCCTCGACGGCATTCGGTAGTAGCTGGGGCAAGAAGCTGGGCGCTGTGAGCACCGGGGAGAGAAGATTGTGAGTGAGAGGCGAGTCTGCTCCCGGGGAGTCTCCCTGCCCATAGGGAGACTCACTCCGCTGCTCTGCCGGCATCCCCTGACCAGGCAGCCCCATACGGAGCTGTCTGGAGCAAAAGCTCTGTCCAGAGAAGTTCACTGCAACTCTGCCTCCCGCGGCAGGGAAGGGAGGCTTACCCTAGGGGACCACACTGGGAGGATTTTGTGGTATATTAAGAAATCGGCATTCTGCACGCAGTCTGAGTAGCCTAAATCACTCACATCTGCAAAGCAGCAAACCTATTGCGTATTCTCTGAGATTTTTGTAGTGACTCTCTGTAAGTTCAAAGCCTAAGCAAAGATGTTTTCTTCTCCCCCCTGCTGTGTCCTGTTCTCCGACTCCTGCCATGGGACGCCCCATCGAGTTACTTCAAAAAATAACAAATGCATTTAGGGGAAATGGTGTTTTGGGGGATGTGTGGCAGCGGAACCTGTGAGTCTGTGCAGTAAATACTGCCACAAACTGTTAGAAAAACACCGTGGAGGTAAATGACTTGTGAAACATCCTGGAAAGTCACCCCTGGGCTCAACTGGCTTTGTATCATGAGGTAGTAAAACACTTAAAGTGCTTTGGGATGGATAAAATTTATAGTTAGATGTGGTTTAAAGTGAGATCTCACCAAGTGATGTGTGGCTACGTGAGCTAATCAAAACAGCATTTTCTGTTTGAGGGTTTTACTAGCCATGGGCTTCTCCAGTGAGCCGATGCAGAAAAAGAAACGGTGTATTCCAGAAGTAGACTGCAGGATCAAGTTAAAGATGTGTAGATGTGCAAAGTACTTTGTGCAGGTTTTCCATCCTTGTTAATAGAATGTTAGAATAACATCAGAATTGGCCCAAAAAAGATCATGCTGTGCATGACTGGCAGAGCTGATGTTACAGTGCCATAATCTGCCAACAGAGCAGCCTTGGGATGCACTGCTGATGTCATGCTGCTGTGAAATCTTTATCATGCTCAGGACCTTGTGTGAGGTAACTGAGATCTGGTAGTGTATGGCTCTGTTCGCCAAAGCAGATGCTTGAAATCGAGCTTAACTAGTAAGTACCATGGAATCAGAAAGCGCTAGTGGAAACTGCTGTAGGGGTAAGGATGCTTTTCCTTAGGGCATGTGTGTGTGTGTTTGCCTTTAACCATACTGTGGGAATGTGACTGATGGCTAAGGACAGCCTGGCTCTTCAGACGATGCTGACAGAGAAGAGAGGCTTCATTTCAGACGGGGCTTAAATGCTTTGCTAGCCTGAGACCTGTGGTCTTGCATCACTCTTTAACTTGCAAATGGCTGCACAAAAGCAGCCCACTGTCTTCTATCTTTCCCTGACTTGTGTCCTTCAGGGCCCCCCTTCCTCTGGCTTGCCTTTTCATTTGTCCTGTGGCTCGTGCTGCCACTGTGAAATACAGCAAGTGGGCCCTTTCTGACGTTAGAGACTGACCACAGGACTTGCATGGCACATTCCATTAAGCCAGAGGTGCAGTCCTGCTGCTCATGGCATCTTTCAGATTGTTACAGTATTTTAAAGGTCATAGATCATACAAAAGATGCATTGTGTGCCTTAGCTCTTGTGATGAGGCCTTCGTTTCTTTTGAGTCTTCCTTGGAGGGCCTCTCAGTGGGTCAGCAGAGTTTGCGGGTGACAGGGCTCTGTCCAAAGCACTTTCTAGAAACATATTTGCAAAGTTAGTTGATTTTCTTACCAGGCTGCTGGGTCACATCTATTGTGACCCTCTGCTAGGCTGTGGCCCTGCATCTTCCCTGTTTCCCGAGATTGGTGCTGATGGTGATTCCACCTGAGAGGTCAGGCTTCCTTGAGCTGTGCAGCTGGGAGTGGGCTTTGAAGCAGGTGCAGGATACCTGCTTGGAACTGTGCCAGGGCTGAGAAAGCAGCTGCTCCTTCAGCTGGCCAGGGGAGACCTGGGGTGAGGCTGGTCCATGGATTAGTTTGCTGCTGTCCTGGGGTTTGCATTGAGCGTTCAGGGACACAACTCAGCCATGCACCCATATTTGCCAGTGTGCCTGAGTCTTGGAGCCACAGCAAAATCGTAAAAAAATACCATGATGGAACGTGTCTTTAATGAATTTCCTTAGTTCAGGCTCTCCTGTCAGCTTGGTTCGCCACTCTGTGGACTTGATGCGGTAGTCTCAGGTTTCCCATAATGGTCACAAACCCAGGGCTGCGCTTTAAGCACGTGGTCCAAGGAATGCAGGCAGCAAAGCGAACGCTTACTCCTGTAGCTGCAGTTAAACTCGTAAGTATTTACAGAATGAGTCAATAATCAGAGTAAAAAAATTCACAGTGCTAGTATGAGAATTACGGTGTCTGTGTATACAGTGCTGGCAGAAGAACAGTTTCTGTGTGTTGGCACATACAGATTTGTATGTACACAATAGTGAGGTATGGGTGCTGATAAAAAAAAAAAAACCACTTAATTTACGGTTTTGGAAGGTTGCAAGAAATATGCCCATAGCTACTTGCTTCAAAATCTTAAAGTATGTAACCTTTATTCTCCTGCTGGGTTGAAAACCACATCCAAATAGTTAATATTACTTCCCTTACATTCCTTTAGGGGCTTACAAAATATGATTTAATGTATTTTAAAGTAGAAGGGGTTTTTTTTCTCATTTTTTTAAGTCCTTCTGCTCAAGCTCTTTTACTGGTGTTGTGGGAATCTCTTTAATTCCATCTACAGATTATGATTTTATGGTAGATGTGAATTATAAAGGCAAAGTCAAGGGAGAATAAGGAGGACAGCAAGGAAACATTTCAAAAGGACATCTCTCACCTATGCTGAAATTAGGAGCAGTGAGACAAATTTGTTCCTGATGTGCATCTGGAAAAGATTTGATCCAAATTTTATTGTAATAATTTTTTTTTTTACTCCTTTTCCTTCATGCTAATATACTTCACAATGGTAATGAAATATGTCTTGCTCTGTTGCTCTGGAAATTATTATATTACTCTGTTGTAGTCAGTAGGATAGAGCTATGCATGGTATAACTCTACTGAAGCGTGGGGATGTACTGAAACGTGACTCACCCCAGCAGCACATCTGGAGCTTTATGCCTGTGATGGCATCCAACCAGAAAAATGATGGGAGAAGATTCATTGTGTGCAAAGAGTTTGGCCTGTTTGGCCTTTTCATTTCCTATAATAGCAAGCACTTCTACACAGGAAAGCTGAATGTGGTTTCAATTCTGTTTTATTGTTGGGGTGAAAATGTTTGTGTGCATTATTGTAGCTTTTGAGCCCTGGCATTTGTGATGATGTTTCTGGAAACTTGCATGCAGTAGGTTTTGAATCATCATCCCAACAAGATCTCTTATGACTTTGAAGGATACAGCCCCAGAGTGTGCATCGGTACAGTATTTTGCTGCTCCCTCTGATGTCAGTAGCTTCACACTAGTAGTCTTGTGAACCTGTATAAAAGTTCATAGTAAAATGTGCACAGTGTGCTGAGGATGTCACCTGAGTTTTTGCTTTCCCTTTGCAGAGAGAAAGGGTAGCAAGGGGAGTAGTTTCCCCTGCCCAGTAAGTTGGAAGAGACACCTTAACCACAGCTGCCTCAGTGTGGGTTAGGGTGCCTACACAGGACACACTTGTGGGCTTGTGGATCTCATTGTAGTAACAGAGCACCTGGAGAGCTCTTGGTCCATGTGGCATTTAATCTTAGAATCACCTTAGAAAGTGGTGCTCGATTTTCCTCTTTCTAAATATTAGGTGTCTTGTCAAAGGTTGTTCTCTAGGCTTATTGAATAGTCTATGGAGAGAAAGTCACCAGATACCTAAATCTCACCAAACTGTTCAGTGAAATGGAAATTAAGATGATAATGTCATTGTATCACTGTAATTCCTTATCTTCAGATTCTGTTGTGTTCACTTAGAAGTAACAGCAGAGTTTTATTGTTGCAATCAACTGCACTAATACAGGCAGTTGAAGAAACTTGAAGCCAGAATTTATCCATGTTGCAAGGATAAAGAAACTTAGCTCACACAGGCATTAAGGAGGAATCTCCTCTGTGTTTGATACCTGTCTTCTGCCAGCTGTTTGTGAAATCGGCGTTGTTTGGCATCTGTGTTGTCGTGTTTGTTGCAACACTGGGAGGACAGCTGGGGTCACTTGTCTCTGGCAGCATTCATGCTTAACAAGCTGTTCCCTGGAGTTCTTGAATTGCTTCTTATCTGTGTTTTTAATTTTCTTTCATCAGTTGTAATCATGTGTGCCAGCGGTGACACAATCAGAAACATCATGTTGGCTGCTCATCGGCAAGGAATGACCAACGGGGACTATGCTTTCTTCAATATTGAACTCTTCAACAGCTCATCATATGGTAATGTTTTTCCTGCCCAAGAATGTTGCAGTCTTCTGTAAGCCTGATAATATTTTTAGATTTGTAAGCCTCAAAATACGCAGCCCCAGAATACACTACTGTCTCTCCCTGTTGTTGCAGTTATCTTTCACGTGGGCTGTGCTATTTCAGGAAATAAAGCAGAGTCTGTGGCAATAGTCACCACTGAGTGGATTATAAAATGCCAAATAACACTAATTTGCACTGAAATACTCTAACTTGTTTAGTTTCCTGCAGTCGAAGCAGCACTAGATAGAGACATTGGTTAGAGCAGCCAGGTTAGAGCAGCAGGTGCTTTCATGCTGCAGTGTATGTGCTCAGCTGTAGGTACATTGCACCATTTCTGGCCATGGGACTGCTGGATCTCAGGGCAGAGGTGTTTTTGACTGCCCAGTGATCTGTGATCTGGAAACAACAACCAGAGCCTTGGGTAGCTGCAGGGCTTGAGTCTCTAGAAGTTATCTCTGTGCTGGAGGACCCATGTGTCTAATTTGTTTCAGCTTTTCATCAGAAACTACCTGCAAAACCACTCAGAATTGTGGTTTTGAAGGGAAAGGAGGGGACTAGGACAGTCCAAATTTACTGGAGTAAGATGAATAGGAGTAATTGGTTCTACCCTTGAGTAAAAAGAGTGGTATGTGTCAAATGAAAACATGACTTTAAAATGTAAATAAAATACATTTGCTTTTTGAAACATGCCTACATCCAAACAGATTTGGTAATATGGTAGCCCATGACAGGGACTGAAGTTGCATTCATCTGCTACAGCTGTCTCTTAAATTCAGAGTAATTCTGGGGTAATGCTTTCACTGAGTTTTGAACAATACCAGATCGCTGAAGTTGAGGCAAGTTCATGCCTGGGAATTAGGTTTTACTTCTAAAAGGAGCAAACCTGTTTTGCAGGTGCAGAGAAAATAATTTCTCCCCTGCAGGCTGCCATAACTAATTCACTGCAATAACATTCATTTCAAATGAAAAAACAAGGGGGGGATGAGGAAGGAAGAAAACTTGGGGTGTTTTCTTCTCTTTTTCAAGCCTCAAAAAAATGACCACCAGCAACAACGAAATTCACATTAAAAAGGGAAAAATCAATTTTAAGTTATTCTCTTGCATAATTTTTTTGTTATTCATCTCCCACCTCTAATATTATTCACAGTAATCAGTGCTGTTTGTTTAAAAGCTCTGTAATTTAGTAGATGTGGCTGTTTAAATTCAGAGATACAGATACATACACAAGTACAGATACTGCTATATGTATTGTCTAGGTTAATGAAGAAATCACTTGAATAACTGAAAGATAAATTAACAGAACATCAAAGCCAATAGTTCAAATAAAGGCTTTCTTTTTGTTGAGTTTAATTTGGAGTGACTTTATCCCTTGTGGCATAAGCAAAGCCATGTGGCATGGGAGCCTTAATTGGGAACAGGGCAAAAATGTTAAGTTTTTCAGCCTGGAGATGAGGAGGCTCAGGGGAAGACTTTATTGTGCTCTACAACCACCTGAAGGGAGGTTGTAGCCAGCTGGAGGTTGGTCTCTTCTCCCAGGCAGCCAGTGGCAGAACAAGAGGAAACAGTTTCAGGTTGCACCAGGGCAGGTTTAGACTGGATGTTAGGAAGAAGTTCTTCACAGAAAGAGTGATTGGCATTGGAACAGGCTACCCAGGGAGGTGGTGGAGTCACCATCCTTGGAGGTGTTTAAAAGGAGACTGGATGAGACAGTGCCATGGTTTAATTAATTAGAAGGTATGAGGTGATAGGCTGGACTCAATGATCTCTAAGGTCTTCTCCAACATGGTTAATTCTGTGATTCGTCTCTGTGAGTGATAGTGCTGTGCCATCCTGGCATGAGATCTCCACATAACATGGTAGTGGGGGTGCTGTTTGTTTGCCCTGCAGTCATATAGTAGACTCTCCATCATCTTGGTTTGTATTATAGGTTGTCCAGTCTTCTTGTAGGTTTTCGAGGGGATTAATGAAAACTGTCTGTCTTCTGATGTATTGTAGTTAGAATGTGTTGTTTCGTGACACAAAACTAATTTTTCTCTTTTCTTTGTGGATGTGTTTCCCATGAAGAGTGAAATTAACTGTGCATCACAAGTTGACTTTAGTGCAGATGTTCATCACATGTGGAAAGCAAGCATGAAAGATAAATGTAGAGAAATTCTCCCAAAATTCCATGTTCCCCCACCTGAAGATAACAGATTTTGTAACTTCTATAAGGTACAAAATCTAAGAGTGGGTGTGATTGGCAAACAGATGCTTTGCCTTTGAGTTCAGATGACCCTATTGCAGTTTGTTGTTGCCCTCTGTTCTGAATATTTTCAATTTTTTAGAAGAACAGGCTTACTAAATGCCAAGACTGCAATTATTGCACATAATACTGTGGCAAGACAACCTCCCACAAAACAACCCATGGAGGAATTAAAATCTGTAAATTATTCTAGGAGTACTGTTAGGCTAGTGTACCTTCTTTGCTTCTGAGGTCAGGGTATTTAAAAGCAAGTACATATGGTGTTCAGGTCAGAAACTTACACACATTCTATCAGCACTACTATTTTTTGGGTGTCTATAGTCTCACTCACTTTAGATGTCTTAATCAGTAAATACAAAGCTGTATAACACAGCCCTCCATGCTGTAGTCTCTCTGCCGTACGTACTGAATACTACACCACTGAAATGCAGGATGCAGGTGAGGCAGAGGCTTTTCAGTTGTAAGGCTCCAGTAAAGCTTGTACCCTTCTGTAGCTAAGCTAGCAAGATGTGCTAGCTTACGATTGCCAGATGTACATCTCTTTTGGAAAGCAGCAACAAGGACAAGGTGCAGGCACTGAAGGGAATAGTGCTGCCTCTGAAGGCAAAACCAGATGGTGAGATGCTAGTTGCTCTTTAGTGTTTCCATCAGACCTGATGAACAGAGTCTTAACTTAGACTGTTTAAAATTTGTATTAGGAAGAGAATTCCCTAAACCAAGGCCATGTGGAGCTTCTTTCTAAGACAGTAAAATGACCTGAACAAAATTCAGAATTTGCAAGGTTCATGGTATTTATAAAGATTAGTCTTAGCTGGTGATGAGCTGTGGTAAGTAAAGCTTTCATTGGGTGGAAAAAGAGAGGTAAAAGGGCTGAGGTGGTCCAGTGCCTCCTGCCCAGTGCTGAGAGTGACAAGAGCTGCCCTGGAGCTAGAATCAGCAGGAGGATAGACTTGTCATCTGGAGAAGTGCAAGTCCTTTGTTCCTTCCCCTGTGCTCTCTGAGGAGGCAGAGCAATTCCTCAGTTATATGTATTGTGAAGAAAATGAAGAGAAGAAAATGATCCCAGCAGAAGTAGTGAGGTACTGTGAGGACAAAATGTGGCCTCTATTCACTTGCTTTTGTGGCACCAAGCTGGTCTGTCCATCAGTTTGCTTTTGCAGGCATGTGGTGCAGCTGGTAGTGCTGTGCAAGGAGCAGCATGAGTTTGGTGACCAGATTCTAGCTTCTCAATTTTCAGAGTTCTTGCTTCACTTAAAGTGACACCGTGATCCTCAAACCCAACTGAAGTAGCCACATCCTGTCTCACATTAGGGTTTTCCATGCCTCCTTGTCTTTAGGGGCTTACCATTAGTTTTGATCTCGACTGGCTTAGCCATGATGGGATTTGTTGCTGTTAATCAAAAAATAACTGTCTAGCTTTTATTTGTAAGCATTTGAAGGCATGCTGCTTATGGCTACCACTGTTCCCTTTAGGCTTCTTCTGTGTATTGTTTATGTAAAATTGCACAAAACTTGTTCTAGGGCATTATGAACCTTTCCACTGATCTTGTGAAGCTGTAAATCAGGGTCTCAGGACCTGCTGCCAAGGCTTGTTAGACCTAAGGAGTCCTTTGCTAATTAACAACCAGTTAGCTATCCTGTTTTTCAGAAGTATGATTACTGGTGGTATGAGATAAATTGTTCCCCCTGCTGTAAATACAGTATAGGTGCAGTTTCCCCTTTTATTTCTAAGTGTTTCTCCACTACAAGCAGGGCTGGTCTGGTAGCCACTGCATACATGGTTTTCTCCTTGACCTCAGTGGGAGAGCTGTGGGAGAAGTAGATGCACCATGTACTTCCCATTCAGGGTGGTGATCATGCTATTGACTTTATTGGTGCCTTTCTGACTAAGAGTGTCACTGGTGGAATGATGTATAACAAAATCCTCCCTCACTTCTAACTTGAGTGTCTCTATGTTAGATATCTGGCACATTTTTTTAATCTGAGGTGTATTCTCATGCTTAGGCTTCATCCCACCCTTTAAAAATAAGCAATCACAGCATGAGAGTAAAGTTGTTCTTCTATTTGCACATTTACTTCCCACTAGCCATTTCACAGGATCACAGGATATTAGGGGTTGGAAGGGACACAAGGAAATTGAGTCTAAACCCCCTGCCAGAGTGGGACCACACAATCTAGCACAGATCACAGAGGAACGCATCCAGACAGGCCTTGAAAGTCTCCAGAGAAGAAGACTCCACAGCCTCTCTGGGGAGCCTGTTCCAGTGCTCTGTGACCCTTACAGTAAAGAAGTTTCCCCTTGTGTTGAGGTGGAACCTATTATGCTGCAACTTAGACCCATTGCTCCATTCTCTGTTTCCTGCATGTCTTGGAGCAGGTTCAGTGCTACCTTGTACTCCGTCTCCTCAAGGTGACTTCTGGGAGGAAGAAAGAAGGCAGTCCTCTAATGGTACCTAATTTGGAGTTGGAAATGTGCTTGTTTTCCCCTTAGGAAATGGCTCATGGAGAAGAGGAGACAAACATGACCTTGAAGCCAAGAAGGCATACTCCTATCTCCAAACTGTCACTCTACTGAGGACTGTGAAGCCTGAGTTTGAGAAATTTTCCCTGGAGGTGAAAAGTTCTATTCAGAAGCAAGGTCTGCATGAGGATGACTATGTAAGTACTTGATGACAGGGTTCAGATCTTAGCATCTTCAAAAACATGTTCCTCATTAAAGCAGAAGTATCAGTGAGATTTTATCAGGACAGAGTCACCTGAATTCAATTATAAACTCCCACTGCTGCCTATATAATCTCCTTAGTTTTGTTTGTGGATAGTGCAAACAGTAAGAACAGAATCTGTATATGTGCACTAGGTCTGTGCACCACCAGTTGGCTTCTGCGTATCGACAGGAAGGTTGAAGAAATGCAGATTGCCATGTCTCTCTCTCCCAGCAAACACTTTTCTAACAGGCAAAGAGATATATTCTTTTTTTTTTTTGTTTCCTCCCAGTGATTTTTTTTTCCGTAGAATCAGATCTCAGAAAGTTACACCCTTTGTATTGCATCAGATGAAGCTTCTCCTGATGTGAATGCATGTCTTATTTCTAAGTAAGCCTATTTCAGTTGTTGCTGTTGTTTATCTTCAACTGTCTAAAGTATCAGTGCAGGCCTAGTGAGTTGTTTCAGGCATAGGGAAGTGCAGCTGTCCCCCCAGAGATGGATGTGGGAAAGTACATCTTCTTTAAATGTCTCCAAATGTAGGAGGGAGATGCTTCTGAAAATTGCTTTTTGAGCTACTTTGTTAGGTGTTTTTATAAAACAGTTTTCTGTGAAAGCAAGAATGTGTAGCATGTACCCATAGTGATTTTTGCATGCTGGTGCAAGTACTTCTCAAACATCCTTCCCCATGATAAATTTTGCAAATATGCTTATAAGAAAAGAAACTTAAAGAGAACTTGGTCTGTTTTCAGAAGTATTGTGCTCTTTAGAACTTGAATCTATTGTATTTCAATATTTTACTTAAAATGTTAAGTTTTAATTACGTCAGTGGCTTATGTATTTTCTGTGAGACTTTCCAGGTGTAGGCAGGCAGAAACAGTCTTTTGTTGGTGTTTTTCCTCTGTGATTAGTGGAGAAATCACAACTGCCAAATTCAAGGTGCTGCCCTCTGCAGAAACTGCTAGATGAGTTTTGAAGAAGGCACGGGACAGAAATTTGTGCAGTTCCTCTATTTTTCCCCTGTATGCGCTTTGGCAGGTGTGATTTAGCAAGCTTGAAAATCTACTGTGAGATTGTGGTTGGTGGGAAACATGATTTTGAATAGAAAAGATCCAGTCATTCACAGTTTGGTGGCTTTTCTAGTCTAGGCAGTGTGACAGTTCCCCAGATGGGAAAAGTCTTAGACTGCTGAGAGCTCAAAATTCTTTCAGTTTAGAGGTACACAAGGGACCAGTTTGCTGTTGTTTAGGACAGGAACCCAGTGTGAACACTTTGCAGGTTCAGTGTTGATAGGAGCTGGATAAATGCAAGCTCTGTTACGGTCGAGTAGAAGTGGATCCAGGAGTGAGCAAATGCCCCTGCATGCCACCAGGCTAATGTGTTTGTTGGAGACTCCTTGCACAGCTGCTTGCTGACTGTTAGAAGTCCACTTTTTTCCCTTTGCTCACTCCCTGGTTGCTTGTGCAATCAGCCATCTGTGCTGGCAGTGCTCCTGGCCATCTAGGGCAGCTGCTCAGGTGCCTAGCTCCCTAATGCCTCATCCTTGATCATCCTCTGCCTGGCTCAGAAAGCTGCCTCTCCCTATATCCCATTCTGACCTGTGATCTAGAGCTTTTAATCTTGTTCCAAGCACTCCCTTACATAAAAAAGTTAGCCTTTATTAGAGCCAGGCAGAGGCATGGGGCCTGTTGTTGCCTCTCCCACTCCTTTTCCTGCTTTTCCTTTCTCATCTGGTTTTTTGCACCCTCCCAGTCTCCTGTCAGGACAGAAGAAGGACCTATGATCTCTATACACCTACCATAGCTTTCTGCCAACTGAAACATCAGTCCTTGACTCATTGGGAAGCTTGTGGTGGGGGCCATGAGGATCTGGGATTCCCTATGAAGGAGCTACAGATCACAAGGAGGTTCAGTTTCAAATGCCAAATATCCTGATATTATATAGATGTTCAGCTTGCACAGATCTCAACAGAGCCTCCCCTGCCTCCAAACCCAAGGGGAAATTAAAAAGTTTAAAAGAGGGGTAGCCACACATTGAGGATAGCAAAAACTACTGAATGTGTTACTTCATTAACAATGTGACTTTTAACTATCGGGGTGCTTCTCATAACTTAAAATGAATTTTACATTCCTTGCTTTAGATGGTGGGAGGGAGATGCTTTGTATTCCCCTAGGTGTTGTCCTGTTGCTCTGTTCAGAGGAGAAGCATTTCAGGGCAGCCTTCAGCCTTGAGAAGGAAAAAAAACCAAACAAACTGCATTTTAAAAATTAAGGGGGGGGAAATTGAAAGCCAAACTGAGGGCCAGTTCCCTTCTGAAATGTATTTGGGTATTGGGCACCTTATTAATGGTGCTTCTTTTGACAGCATGGGCAGAAAGTGGCAGTTGACAATTTTGACCTGGCTCTGTGCTTAAGGAAGGAAGGAAGGATGTATCCTCCAAGGGAAGCCTAGGAGAGAGAAATCCTACAGCTGAGTGGGTGGGTAGTGACAGAGATGGATTTTTGCATGCTGGATTCTGCTCGTGAAAACAAGAAATCTGGGGAAGGAGAGTTGGTGGTATGGTCCATCTCATGGGTGTTGAAATGTAATCCTCATACTTTTCTGCAAGCTGTGTCTCAGGGGCACAAACTTGGGGAGGTTTCGATTTGAAATGTACAGTTTCTGCTTCTCTCTGGATTTTTCTAGTATCATGGGAAAATGTGGCCCCAGGTCCATGGTCTAAATTATCTTGCAGTGACCCCTAACTTAAACAAAAATCATTAGTGCTGCCATTTTGTCCTGGCTTCTTGCCATCACTAATCCTAAAGGCATTGTTATCTACCAAAAAAGACTATCATAAAAATGGAAAATAAGCAGATGACAGAAGGAAGGATATGGGAGACAGAAAGGGCAAAGTCCTAAAGCAGCAGCTGTCTGGTTGCCAAGTAGAGAACACATACACCCCTTGGAGGAGTAACAGGTCAAATAATGTTGGCCATCTTCATCTCCAGCTGTGAAATCACACAGAAAAGAGATAAACATGTTCTGAGAATCTCTTTCCCAGGTCAAAAATTACTGTTGTTTCTGCATGGGCATTATGCTACAGAAATGAGGAAGGTGGAGGATCCAGTGCCTTTCAAGTGAGCAGGAGGTTGTGGAAAAGGCAATTTCTCTGACTCATCTTTAAGTGTCTTTAAGTGCCTTTTAACTAGACAGTATTAAATATAAGAATGGCAGAAGGGTTCTGAGAAAGCGTCTTAGAAGTGTTTGGGTAGGTAATGGATGAGGCTACTACAGGATGTTCAGGGTGTTCCCTGTCTGCACTGTCACATTTCAACATGTCATTGCAGCAGCTGCAGGAGTCTGTTAGCAAATATTATTAGTTTGCTTAGTCACCACTTTCCAAGCCTGAAAGGAGTTACTGTCATGTTAACATAACCCAAAGTACTGTGGGCTGAAGCATCAGATCTGCTCAGCCCTCCTTTTCAGCATTCAATAGTGTCATCAGTTTTTTCCCCCCTGTATTTCTTAGCAAACCTGACCATTTTATTTTATGTCTACCTAGAGAATGACTTCTTTGATAAAATTGCCAAAATAAAAAAGAGACAGCTTTTCCAACATTCTATCCCACCCAAATGATTGGCTTAGGCATAAGGGAATAGAATCACTTTAGTGCTGTTACTGAAATTGTAGCTATTTTCTGACTTCTGTGATGTTAATATGTTAGCAAGGCATAAACAGCAGCCTGACCTAGTCTCTGTGAAACAAAGAACCAATGGTTGAATTGGAAAATAAGGGGCAGAGTCTGCCTGCAAAGCCATAGCCTAGATGAGGCTGACAGCAGGGGCAATTGCATGTGTTTAACTGGAGGAGGAATTTGTCCCTGAGTTGATATGTGAATAACTTCCAACAAATACTCTAGTTAAAAATGTTTCTGAATAGATGCATTTCAGTTAAAGTATATGCATAAGCCATTTTTATTAAATAATGGACAGCACTTAGTGAATTTGTGGTAGGCTGCAGTTTGGAAGCTCTTAATAAACCTTCTGTTCTGACTCAGGCCCAGGATTCAATAAATGCCTTTTTTTTGTTTTTTTTCTAATATCCAAGCCAGTATTCTCAACTAGGATGGTTTTACAGCCTGGGATATTTGCTCCTCTGAGGTTACAGACCACCCATGGCTTGTTTTTGCTGCTTGTTTAAAAGCTGAAAAAGTAAGTAATTAAACAAATATTTCTGCTGTGTTAACTACGTGACAGCATTGTTCACGAGGTGGATGCGTGAGTTTTGTCCTATCCACAGCTCTTGTCACGTTGAAAAAGAGCAGCAGGAGAAGGGAAATGAAGCTTGTATAGTGATCTCAGTGAAAGAATGAGCTATGTAGATTGATTAGATCAGTGAGATGCTGCTACTCTTTAGAAAGGGCTAGTCTGCTTTAGTTAATATTTTCAGCCCTCTGAAATGAGAAATGGTCTGCATGAGAGCAACTGTTCAAGCTCCAGCAGCTAACTACAAAAGCTGCGTGGGAGGTAGCTGTGTTCATATAGTTTGTCATCTCATCCGTAACATCTGTGCCAGAGTCTTCCCCATGTGTATTCCTTACGTCAGCCTTTTAATTAGGGTTGTGCAGCAGCTAAGATAAGGTTTGGGAGAGGTGAGCAATTCAGTCATGTCACTGAGAGAGACGCTGGAAATGTAATGTATTGAGCAGTGCACGTCCCACTGGTCTTTTTTCAGGCACAGGCAGGCAAGATTAATGACAGGCAAGCTTTTGTGTCTCCTCTGAGTGCACCAGGATGGCAGAGAATTTGGGGGATTTATTTTTTTGTTGATTGTTTGCTTGAGTTTTGGGGTTTTTTTGTTTTTTTTTTTTTTAATTTTTTTTTCATTTTATAAAGGGGAAAAAAAAAAACAAACCAACCCACCACCAACGGCACCAAAACCAAACCACCCAAAAAAACACACCCTGCCAGGGAATTATTTGTTCAGATGAATAGGTCTATTCAGCCGCTAGAGTGCTTTGCTAATTGTGTCCGAAAGAATAAAAGCAAACCACAAGCTGCTTTCGGCAGCCGGGTGAAAAAAAAAAGAGACGAGTTGACGTGCCAGCTTGTTAACGAGTTGAATTCTATTAGTAAAACATATTTAGGATTTTTTTGCAACTAGCCCTTCACCCCTTGGAGTTAACGAGAGTTTCTTCCATTTCTGTAAGAGCAATGTTGAACCCCGGGCTGATAGATTTGGTGAATACAGCAGATGCTTTTTGTGCCCTGATGTTAGTATTTTCTCAGTGATTTGAAAGAGTAGCATCTTCCAGGTTGGGGTCTTGGGCAGAACTGCAGTGTAATAGCTTTCTGATTGCTTTTAACAGATGTTGTAAGAGACAGCAAAAGAAATAAATTATTTTTCTCAGTTTCAGTGGATTTCTATTTAGTTTTTCTAGCCTAAGCATATTTTTTAAAGCTGTCTTTAACCTTGGAGAAGATACTGGAAAAGATACCATGAAAGTGAACTGTAGGTATATCTGAAAATAACAACATCTGAACGATTCAGGAATGTAGGCTGAAGATGAGTCAGCAGAGTGCCCAGGTGGCAAAGACAGCTGATGGCTTCCTGGCCTGTATCAGAAACAGTGTGGCCAGTAGGACGAGGGAGGTTCTTCTTCCCCTATACTCAGCACTGGTCAGGCCACACTGAGTCCTGTTTCCACTTCTGGGCTCCTCAATTCAAGAGAGATGTTGAGGTGCTGGAACGTGTCCAGAGAAGGGCAGCAAAGCTGGTGAGGGGCCTGGAACACAAACCCTGTGAGGAGAGGCTGAGGGAGCTGGGGGTGTTTAGCCTGGAGAAGAGGAAGCTCAGGGGTGAGCTCATTGCTGTCTACAACTACCTGAAGGGAGGTTGTAGCCAGGTGGGGGTTGGTCTCTTCTGCCAGGCAACCAGCAACAGAACAAGGGGACACAGCCCCAAGTTGTGCCAGGGGAAGTATAGACTGGATGTTACGAGAAGTTCTTCCCAGAGGGAGTGATTGGCATTGGAATGGGCTGCCCAGGGAGGTGGTGGAGTCATTATCCCTGGAGGTGTTCAAGAAAAGCCTGGATGAGGCACACATTGCCATGGTCTAGTTGACTGGCTAGGGCTGGGTTCTAGGTTGGACTGGATGATGTTGGAGGTATCTTCCAACCTGGTTGATTCTATGATTCTAAGTTTGGGGTTGTTCTTCGTATGTACACTGTATATTTTCCACAGCCCCAGATTTTCATTTGAGTTTCACAGATATGCACATTCCAGTTTATTAAACAGATACTTGGACATTTATGGGCAAGACACTCTCCCTTGAAGTACTTGCTAGAACTACACCTTACATTCAGCTAGTAGAGTATGAAGACTGTATCTTCCAGCAAAGTTCATAACCTGTTTTTGCTTTTAATGTCTCTCCATGCCATTTGAATTTCTAGTGTTCTAGCTGAACTGTCTCATTAAGGTCTTGTTTTTATGAGAATTCATGGGATTTTTTTATACTTGTTTGGCTCTGAGATGTCTAAATGAAGGCGAGGAAGGACCTACACAGTCCATTTTGCACAAAATTACACTTAAAAAAAGAAGGTCAAAGACTTGTCAGTATGAAACTAATGATGGGACTCAATGATCTTGAAGGTCTTTTCCAATCTAAGAAATTCTAGTCAAGGTTCTTTGTAACTGACTTTTTAGCAGCTAATACCTTTCTGTACAAGCCTTGTTCCTTGAGTAGCTGATGAAAATAACACTCAATTGAAAGGTTTTTTTAACTGAAAGAAAACAAACTTCAGGTCAACAAGGCATGAAGTGGGAGGTTTGTGTGAGCAATCAGGTCCTAGGCAGGCAGGTGGAAGATGTTTCCTTGTAGTGGTGGTGTTCTTATTGAATGGCTGGTGGGGTGCTCCAGACTCAACACTGCAGGTGCTGTGGAGGGTTTGCTTGTGCTGGTAGCTTACAGCACAATAGCAGACTGCTTTAAGAGTTTGGTGTTTGTGTGAGCTAAAGCAGTTTAGTCGCAGTTTGATTGGAGGGTTGCAGGGAAAGGAGACACATTTTGTCTCATTTGATGTCATAAATCTTCACAGACAGAAGTCATAAAGTCATAGAATGCTTTAGTTTGGAGAGGACCTTTATAATAAAAGTCATGTAGTCCAATGCCCCTGCAGTGAGCAAGGACATCTTTAGCTAGACTAGGTTGCTCAGACCTCCACCCAGCCTAAGCTTGAGTGTTTCCAGGGCTGAGGCATCTACCGCCGCTCTGGGCAACCCTCATTGTAAAAAATGGTTTCCTTACATCCAGTCTGGGACAGCGCTCTTAGTTTAAAACTGTTGTTGTAGGTTGGGAACTATAGGGTTAAAAATCCTGTAGGGACTAGAATAATCTAGGGGTGGACACAGGAAAGTATAATATTGTTATTTGATCCCATAATTCTGCAATCTCTCTATAAGCTGGCAGCGAGGCCAGCTCGTGCTCCTTTCACGGACCCAAAGAGATCATCAAGTCCAACCCTCCTGCCAGAGCAGGACCACACAATCTATCTCAGGTCACAGAGGAGTGCATCCGGATGGGCCTTGGAAGTCTCTGGAGAAGGAGACTCCACAACCTATTGGGGAGCCTGTTCCAGTGCTCTGTGACTCTTAAGAGTAAAGAAGTTCCCCCTTGTGTTAAGGTGGAATCTCCTGTGCTGCAGCTTCCATCCATTGCTCCTTATCCTATCACAGGGAGCAAGTGAGCAGAGCCTGTCCCCCTACTCCTGACCCCCAGCCCTCAGATATTTATAAACATTTATTAAATCCCCTCTCAGTCTTCTCTTCTCCAGACTAAAAAGCCCCAGGCCCCTCAGCCTCTCCTCATCGGGCAGTGTTCCAGTCCTGTAATCATCCTTGTAGCCCTCTGTTGGACTCTCTCTAGCAGATCCCTGTCCCTCTTAAACAGGGGAACCCAAAACTGAATGAAGTACCCAAGATGGAGTCTCACCAGGGCGGAGGAGAACTTCCCTGGATCTGCTGGCCACATTCCTCTTAATGCACCCCAGGATCATCTTGGCCACAAGGGCACATTGCTGTCCCATGGACAATCTCCCTCTCCTTCCTGCCTGTTGTGCCTGGCAGGGGGTACTTCTCAGGGTAAACATAAAAGTAGGCTCGTTTGGGGCCTCCGCAGGTTTTGTTTGGGCCTGTGGGTGGCAAAGGCGCTGTGGGGGGGAGGGGATTGGAGCACTGGGGATTAGTTTTGGGTTGGGTGAAAAACTCAAGGGAGTCACTACGTATCCTGTATAAGCTCTCTAATTTTTTTCTGTATCTTTCCTTTCAAAATCCATTCTGCTTTTCTCTCGATTTCATGTGAGAGAGTCTCATTCTGTCAGCTCTTTAAAAACCATGACAACCGTTATGCCTTGTCCCATTGCTGCAGACCTTACTGAACACTCTGTCTTCCTGGTTTGAGAGCTTGAGGGGTGTTGACTCCACAGGGACAGATTCTGCACTCAGGTGATTAAGCAAATTAAATTAATGGGGGTTGGACTTAATGATCTCCAGAGGTCCCTTCCAACCTCTGACATCCTGTGATCCTGTGAAGCTTTCCCCTACTCAGCTGAGCTGTTGATATGGTGAGAGGCTAGAGCCAGGTCTGTCTGTATGACATGTAGGTGACCAGCCTTCCTGAAAGAGCAATGTAAGCAGCAATCAGGAACACCTCAAGTAAGCGTATGAGCATTGGCAGAGCAATGGCAGGCAGCAGGGCTTGGGTGTGCTCTGCCTGGGCCGTGAGACCCGATTGTTGTACTACACTGCCAGCTCTGATTGTTTGGTTTTGGTTTGTTTTTCCAGTGGATATTTAGCAGTTCCTCTAATGCGGAGGGGTTAATGAAGTTGGCTTGTGAGGATGGGCTGTCTGAATAAAGGCAGTGGTGTTCTTGTGCACATAGGGAGCCGTAGGAACCTACAGGAGGATACTCCCAACTTTCCTTCTCTCTTTGGCAGATTGTTTTTTTTTTTCATTAGGAAAAGAAGCCTGAGACAAAGATCAAAAAGTTTAGTCTGCTGTAAAAAGAACTAATATATCAAGTCAGATTGAAAAGACAAGAACTGTGTTTGTCCCAGAGCAGATGAATAAGAGGGGCATGAGAAAGGGGCACGGGACAATAGAAGGAGGGTAGGTGAGGCGCTCTGGGCGCGCTTCATTTAGTGGGCAAGAACAAGGCCACATTCAGTAGACAGGAAGACATTTACATTTAATGGGACACACATTGGTACAGTGCATCCAGTTAGCCCACCAGACTGCAGACTGTAGAATACCTTGGAAAGCAAAACCAAGCAGGATCTCAGGCATCAGACTGTCAATAAGGAAGCAGTAAGCTAAAGTAGTGGGATATTTAGCCTTTTGGAGTGGCTATAAATCCTCAGATTTCAAGGTAGCCATTACTATGCTGCTAGTGGAGGGTGGGAGGACACATTCTAGGTGTGCAGTGGGAACAGTGCTGCCTGCTGACAGGTACATGTGAAATATCTTCATAAATAACTGCCGTACCTCTAATTTCCTGTGCTAGTGGGATCCTGGCAGGTATGCCATCCAAGAGATGGTTAATCAGCCAGCTGTGAACAGCTTTCATCAGATACCCAGTATCGGAAGGAAAACAGCAAAGCCAAGCCATTAATTTGTTATTGCTAATGGAAGCATAATTGGTAGCAGCCTGCAGGTTTGCATTAGTTCCATGCCGTTAAGGTTTACAAGTTTGTATGCCTATTTACCCTGGTATTTAATCAAGGGATCATTTGTCATGGCAACTTAAACCTCAGGTGGACTTTGCCAGCAAATGATTTACTCCCAGCCCAGAGGTGCCCCAGGTGTTGGCATGTCATCTTTCTCTCCTGACACTTGGGTTGCGTGCACCCCAGGAAGCCCCACAGATGAAGAAGGGGAAGGGTGGAGTTCAGATTCCCTGAAAGCAGGGAAACCATCCCGAATTTCTCTTGTGCTGGCCATCAGTCATAGCCCTGGGCTTTTAGATGAAAGGGACAGAGGATCTGAAATGATTGACTCCCCGTGGGGCTTTTGTGAAGGCTAGACTGCAGCAGGGAGTTCATTACCTGCTTCTGTGAGAGTAACAGGGTCACATCCATCCCTCACTCTCCATCTCCTCTTCTGGCAAGGGGAGGCGGGGTGCTGGTGCTTATGACTCTTGGTTTTGTTTGCCTAGTAGGTTTCACTTGGTACTGAATAAGGATCTGAGGTGACTAATCCCGAGCTCTGGACATACTTTTGAGCTAAGCACCACTTTTAGCTGTGCCTAAAGCACCCATGTTTATCCAGCCCTTAAGACTATATTTAAAGCAAACACTCAGCTGGAAAGCCTTTGCCACCCTCCTGTAAAGCAGAAATCAGATGGTCCTTTCATCAGATTGCTTTTCACCCCATTGGAAATATCTCCAGCCCACCTTCATACCATTTGTTCACTAACTGGTGTAACACCAGTAAGTTCAGTTTGAGTGTTTGAATTTTCTCCATGGCGATACAGTGATTTTTCTCCAGATTTTGCATGGGAACTGATGTGATCTTGAGGGTTTTTAGTATAGAAAATAAAATATTTCTGTGATTTTTTTTTTGTGTGGTTTGGTGATAATATTAGAAGTCCAGAACACAAAAACAATTGCACATTGTACAAGGATAGACATTTAACAAAAAATGTCCTTCCTGTTTGTCCTAGGTCTGCATTTATTTAAACCAGTCAGCTTATTTTAGCAAGTGGAACTGATTTTTTCAGTGACTCTGTCATACTGAAAACTGAAGTATGTTCCTCCTTGAAAAACTGAATTTGCTTCTTGACATTTAAAACTTAGTATCTAATGACAGGACTTGGGTGTTTTTTTTCCTGGTTAGCAGGCAGTTACCCATAATTAAAATGTCCCAACAGTTGCAGAATGCTAACTTAATGTAACCATTCATTACAGCTGTGTAGCAGATTATAAAATGCATACTACCTATGGTGTCCTTAGAAAGATCTTGTTAAGAGATATGTTTTAATTTCTGTGTGTGTTCAGCTGAAAAAAGTAACTTAGAATCATAAAATTGTCAGGGCTGGAAAGACCTCAAGGATCATCCAACTCCAATCCCCCTGCCATGGGCAAAGGCTTCTTTAATATCTTCTTTATCTCTTGTATTTCACTACTGTGACTAGAAGTATGATTTCTGAACATAGAGTTGTAACTCATAACTTGAATGACCTTTGGTAGAAGGCAGAGACAATTACACCTGTTACAGTTAAGAACCCTTCAGTGTTCAAGCAATGGTAATATAGAATCATAGAATGCATTGGCACAAAAACGACCTCTTAAAGGTCATCTAGTCCAGTCCCCCTATAGTGAGCAGGGACATCCTTTTGCTCAGAGCAAAGCCTGACCTGGAATGTTTCCAGGGATGGGGCATTGGACACCTGCTGCACAACCTGCTCCAGTGTTTCACCACCCTCATAGTAAAAATGTCCAATCTAAATCTACCCTGCTCTAGTTTAAAACCACTGCCCCTTGTCCTGTTGCTACAGGCCTTTGTAAATAGTGCCTCTACAGCTTTCTTGTAGGCCTGCTTCAGATACTGGAAGGCTGCTGTTAGGTCTGCCTGGAGCCTTCTCTTCAGGCTGAACAACGCCAGCGCTTTCAGCCTCTTTTCATAGGAGAGGTGCTCCAGCCCTCTGACCATATCTGTGCACCTTATCTGGACCTGCTCCACCAGGTCCATGTCCTTGTGTTGAAGACTCCAGAGCTGGACACAGTGCTCCAGGAGAGGTCTCATGAGAGCATAGTGACAGAATCACATCTCTTGATCTGCTGGCTGTGCTTCTTTTGGTGAAGTTCAGGATGTGACTGGCTTTCTGGCCTGCAAGTGTGCATTGATGGCTCATGTCCAGCTTTTTGTCCACCAGTACTCTCAAGCAGTTTTCCTCAGAATTGCTATCACATTCTCCTACAGCCTGTATTGATAATGAGGATTGCGTTGAACTAGGTGCAGGATCTTGAACTTGACCTTGTTGAACTTTGTGAGGTTCACCTGAGCCCACTTCTCCAGCTTGTCCAGGTCCCTCTGGATGGCATCCCGCCCCACTGATGTATGACCACACTGCTCAGCTTGGTATCATTTGCAAACTTGCAGAGTGCATTCATTCTCACTGCATGTCACTGAAGAAGATATTGAACAGCACAGGTCACGCTGGGGACTCTTTAGGGGGACCGCTTGTCACCTCTCTTCATCTGGGCATTGAGCCTTTGACCTCTGCCTTTTGCATGCAATCATCCAGCCTGTTCCATATCCACAAAGCAGTCTGCCCATTGAATCCAGACTGTCTTTCCAACTTGTGGGGATCTGTGTCAGAGGCATTGCCAGAGTGCAGGTAGGTGACATCTGTTGCCTTTCTCTTGGCCGCCAGTGTAGTCACTATATTGTAGAAAGCCACTGGGTTGGTCAGGCAGGACGTGACCTTAATAAAGCCATGCTGGGTGTCTTGAATTGCTTCCTTGTGTTCCATGTGCCTTATCAGAGCTTCTAGGAGGATCTGTTCCACGATCTTCCCAGGCACAGAGGTGAGGCTGACAAGTTGGTAGTTCCCAGAGTCCTCCTTTCTGCCCTTCTTAAAAATGGGTGCAGTATTTCCCTTCTTTCAGTCACCAGGGACTTCACTTGACTGAGAGGACTTTTCAAATATCACGAGGAGTGGCTTGGCAACTACATCAGCCAGCTCCCTCAGGACTCTGGGATGCATCTCATCAGGTCCCATAGACTTGTGTATGTTCCGGTTCCTCAGGTGGTCACAAACCCTGTCTTCACTTGGAGTGGGAGGAACTTTGTACTGCTGATTCATGTCTTGTGGTCCTTCAACTTGGGAGGCATGAGGAGAGGTCCTGCCAGTGAAGACCAAGGCAAAACAGTTGTCAAGTACCTCAGCCTTCACCTCATCTGTTGTCACTTGCCATTCTTGCTTAGCAGGGGAACACATTATCTTTAATTTCCCTTTGCCAGCTGACATACCTGTAGAAGTCCTCTTGTTATTCTTTGCATCCCTTGCCAAGTTCAGCTTCAGCCATGTCTTGGTCTTCCTGCCCTCATCCCTGTACAACTGGACAGCATCTTTGTACTCTTACCCTGGCATGTCAACCTGCAGCTTGTCAGTGACAAGCCAGATATAATTATCGTACTCCCCATCCACATGCAGATTCAGGCCCTGTCGATCAGCCCTGAGCAAAGATTCTTGTCCCCTTCTGAGAAAGGAGGCAGTATAGTGGTCTGTGCTAGGGAGTATTATGAACATGAGGAGGGGAATTTCGTTTTAACTGCAGAAGCACATCAATGTATTCCTCTTATTCTGCCTTTTTCCTTGACAGGTGGTCTGAAACCCTTTAAAGCTAAATTGCATAGGTGAATAGTATGTGTGTAAAGCATATATAAAGGAAAACATTTCCTAAGTATTCTGCAGGCATTTCACTTCTGGTACAACACAGTGATGCTCCTTAGCTACATCAGTTGCATTCCTTTGAGACCAATATTAATATGGATTCAAAGCTGCAAATCCCACACAGGAGGAAAATCTGGTCCCAGAGGCATTTGATGTTACTGGAGAAAGGCAGTTTTCAGCTCATCCTCCTTCCCTGGTCTGGTCATGCTACTGGGCGTCTGGAGAGATCTGAGACCAGAGATATCAGGGCTATAGATTTGGTCTCCATTTTGCAGAACAGCAACGGTAAGAGCCCCATGACAAGAGCTGACCATGGATGAGGCACTGAATCTGCTGAAATGGCAATTTCTTTGTCTGTGTTTAATGAACGGAGCAAGTTTTGGCTGTATTTTGAAAGTTTTCTGCCTGGTCTGTTTGCAGCAGGCACAGAGGGTCTAGAACTATTTTCTACAAAATCATAGCAGGCTGTTGCAAGCACTAAGCAAAAATTCACAGTATCACCAAGGCTGGAAGAGACCTCACAGATCATCAAGTCCAACCTGTTACCGCAGAGCTCAAGGCTAGACCATGGCACCAAGTGCCACGTCTAATCCTGCCTTGAACACCTCCAGGGATGGCGACTCCACCACTTCCCTGGGCAGCCCATTCCAGTAGCCAATGACTCTCTCAGTGAAGAACTTTCTCCTCTTCACCTCAAGCCTAAATTTCCCCTGGCACAGCTTGAGGCTGTGTCCTCTTGTTCTGGTGCTGGCTGCCTGAGAGAAGAGAGCAACCTCCTTCTGGCTACAACCACCCCTCAGGTAGTTGTAGACAGCAATAAGGTCACCTCTGAGCTTCCTCTTCTCCAGGCTAAACAGTCCCAGCTCCCTCAGCCTCTCCTCGTAGGGCTGTGCTCGAGGCCTCTCACCAGCCTCGTCGCCCTTCTCTGGACACGCTCAAGCATCTCAATGTCCCTTCTAAACTGGGGGGCCCAGAACTGAACACAGTACTCGAGGTGTGGTCTAACCAGTGCAGAGTACAGGGGCAGAATGACCTCCCTGCTCCTGCTGGCCACACCATTCCTGATGCAGGCCAGGATGCCACTGGCTCTCTTGGCCACCTGGGCACACTGCTGGCTCATGTTCAGGCGGGTATCGATCAGCACCCCAGATCCCTTTCTGTCTGGCTGCTCTCCAGCCACTCCGACCCCAGCCTGTATCTCTGCATGGGGTTGTTGTGGCCAAAGTGCAGCACTGGCACTTGGAGCCATTGAATGCCATCCCCTTGGACTCTGCCCATCTGTCCAGGCAGTCGAGGTCCCGCTGCAGAGCCCTTCTGCCCTCCAGCCCAGCAACATCTGCCCCCAGCTTGGTGTCATCTGCAGACTTGCTGATGACTGACTTGATGCCCTCATCCAGATCATCTATGAAGATGTTAAAGAGGATGGGGCCCAGCACTGATGCCTGAGGGACACTGCAGTGCACAGGCCTACAGCACTGATCCCTGAGGGACACTGCAATGCACAGGCTTACAGGCAGTGGGGTGAAAGGGTTGCTGCATGCCCTTGCATCTCAGTTGTTGCTGGCTCCATTGTGTTTTAGTTGGTGTTTCACAGCATAGCTCCTCTGCAGCCTGGGACTGAACAGATTTCTGCTTCAATTTACCAGTGGGACAAAATCTGTAGCTGCCTCAGCTGGGTGTCTCCGAGTAAATCTACAGTATTTTCAGGAATGGGATATTAAGTAAAAGAAAAGAGCATTAAGAATGCCAACAAGATATAAGAGCAAAGGATCTGGTTTTGTATTTAGTTTTCTTTTCCTAGCAAGAAATCATTGACAAAATCCCTTAACTACCTGATTTTGTCAGCCTTTTTAAGATAACACTCAGATATTGGTTGTTAATCTATGTTTTATCTTTTTGTTAATTTACTTCACTCCTTTTTGTGTAACAAAAGGATGGCTTCTGGTCTGCAGGTGCCTTTAAAGCAGATGGGAGTTTGTCAGTGGTATTTCGTTTGGAGTAAGCATTCTCTTAAGTGGTGCAAGCGTGGCAATGGCTTGGCATGTCTGGGCTGTACATCTGCTTGCGTACTAGCTGGTCATATGCAAGGCTAAACAGTACAGGCATGTGTGGGCATGGTCTCACCCTGAAGGAAAGGGATTCAGCTTGGCAGAGTGTCTTTGTATCCACATAAAGCAGTAAAAACCACATCACAAACGGGGATCTTTCTGTACATCTTGTCTCTCAAATGGTGCTTGCCAGCTCTTCTGTGACGGAGGTGAGTGGTGGATGGGCTGTGACCACTTCGTGATTCCCAGACGTAATCATCACCTTGGTTTCTGTATCTGTGCTTTTTCAACTTGCATTTCAGTTGCAGAGTTCTCACACGCTGGAGCCACACTGCCTGATGTGCAGAGACACATGTCTCCATCTTCTCTGCATTCAACATTCATGCTCTACCAATAAATACCAGTGAGGAAATGGACAAAAGCAGCACTACAGGCTGGAGACAGAGTGGCTGGAGAGCAGCCAGCAAGAAAAGGACCTGGGAGTACTGGTAGATAGTAGCTGAACATGAGACAGCAATGTGCCCAGGTGGCCAAGAGTCAGGAACAGTGTGACCAGTAGGACAAGGGAGGTTATTCTTTCCCTGTACTCAACACTGGTCAGGCCACACCTTAAGTACTGTGTCCAGTTCTGGGCTTCTCAATTCAAGAGAGATGTTGGAATACTGGAACGTGCCCAGAGAAGGGCGACAAAGCTGGTGAGAGGCCTGGAGCACAGCCCTGTGAGGAGGGGCTGAAGGAGCTGGGGGTGTGCAGCCTGGAGAAGAGGAGGCTCAAGGCTGATCTCATTGCTGCCTACAACTACCTGAAGGGAGGCTGTAGCCAGGCGGGGGTTGGTGTCTTCTGCCAGGCAGCCAGCAACAGGACAAGGGGACACAGTCTCAAGTTGTGCTGGAAGAAGTATAGGCTGGATGTTAGGAGGAAGTTATTGACAGAGAGAGTGATTTGCCGTTTGAATGGGCTGCCTGGTGGTGAAGTTGCCATCCGTGGAGGTGTTCAGAAAATGACTGGATGAGGCACTTAGTGACCTGGTCTGGTTGATTGAACAGGGCTGGGTGCTAGGTTGGACTGGATGATCTTGGAGATCTCTTCCAACCTGGTTGATTCTATGATTCTACAAAAAGGAGGCAACCATGTTGGAAGAAGTCTCCGTAAAGGAAAGCAATGTCTTGTTTGTCTGCAGTACTGATTTTGTTAAGCTATAATTTTAAAGCAGAGTAGAAACCTCAGTTTGTGCAATGCACATAATAAAATAATCCTCCACTGCAAGAAAAATCTTGTGTGGGGTTCCATGGACACTCTATCTCCTTGTTAAAGATGAAACTGATGCAACAGTACTTGAATAAATCTCCCAGATTTATTTTTACATGACATTTACTTACACTGGGTAAAGTGCCATCCTCTCCGATGTGTTGTGGGTCCAACCCCCAGATAACAAATGAGAGTTGCGAGGGTTATCTGTTGTTTAGAAAACCAACTCCTGAGCTCTGGCCTTGTGTTCTTGAGTAGGTGCCAGCATATATATTTATGTATTTATAGAGAGTTGATATCAGTGAATCAAGTGAGGGACTGTCCTTGGCTGCAACTGTGTTGCCCTGTGTTTGACGTAATGCCGTACGTTCCTTCTCAGTGGTGAATTACATGTTGAGGAAATGACCTTTTCTGAAGGAGACATGCATTGCTGTTACTCTTCTTTTTCCTTTCTGGCTTCTTTGAACCAGTAAGGTCCAGCTCCTTTAGGGAAGCAGCTAACAAGCTGTATTTTTAGTCTTGAGCACCTAAGCCTAACTGTATTACAGCTTTATCCTACCAGTTCGTAACAATCATACTGTACCTTCAAAAAAATAATTGGCAACTGAACAAATAGTAACTGTTTATCATGGACCATATGGGTGATGTGGGTTAGAAATTTCCCCCCCAGAAACCACTATTTGAAATTTACCAGACTAAGTCAGATGGTTTGAAGGTAAGGCAAAGCTGTATTTACAGCATGGCAAAATTTGCAAGCATATATAAACATACACAATATGTCTACAAGTATTTACAATCATATGCAAATTAGAACTAATACAGAAATCCAAACTCCCTCCTGGACCAAGGAAACTGCCCAGGAGGGCCCGAAACTAGCACCCCCGCCTCGACACCACTTCTTTCTCACTCTCTGTTTCCCTTCCTAGTCAGAAACCAAAACAAGCAAGTCATCAGACCATATGTTGTTAGTTGCTAGCCAAGATTAAAGGAGATTAGATCAAAGCAGAAGTGAATAAGGCAAAGTCCCAGAACAGAGTGAGGGAAGATTGCTTATATTTTGGATTTTTATCCCTCTCAGCAAGCCAGTGAATGATACAGACATCATCATTATTTTCTTTTCGCAACCAATGATCTAATTTCTCACATTAAAATATTCCAGTTAGCCTCCAACCAGCACAGTGGGGCTCATGAGCACTGTGTTCTGAATTTGTGCAGCTCAGAGCCAAGGCATAGCAACTCTTGAAGAAACTGCTGAGGGCTCCTGGGCTTTTCCCAGAACACAAGGGAGTACTTGTAGCAACAGCATCAGCAGTGGCAGTGTCCTGAATAGGTCCATGTTAATGTCAGCAAATGGTGAGTAAAGCGAGAATTCACTGTTCTCAAACCAGGTGAAGAGTGTATTACCGGATGGTGAGTCAATCAACAGAAGACAATCAAAGACACATGTCAAGAAATGCTTGTAAAATAGTTACCTACATCAGAGTTTCTTGGAAAAGCTCATAAAGGAAGGATCATAATTACAATTGACTTGGTGAGGAAGGATTAAAGAGAGAGAACTGACTCTGAAATTGCAACTGCTTAGAGAAAGACAATTTTATTGAGGTACATTAAAACTACATGAGATGCTGGGAAAACATCTACCTAAATTGGTAATATGTTCTACTCTATTGGAGAAGTCCAAAGTTACAAAGTAAATGAACCAACTTGGCATGAGATTGCTTTGAAATCATAGCAGGCATGTATCTATTAAAAATTACATACATATATGTGTGTGTGTGTGAAATGTAGGTGCTGTGTTTTAATTTCATTGCATATGTCACAGCATCACAGGACATTAGGGAAGTCCAACCCCCCTGCCAAAGCAGGACCATAGAATCTAGCCCAGGTGGCACAGGATGTCATGCTGTAATTTCACAGTATAACACAATGTTGACAAAATTCATGATGAGCCATTCACAGTATTCTTAGTCCTGAGCTTAAGTGAGCTTCATGTGTTTATAGGATCAAACTTCCATACCCGACTCCTTGGAGTTTCTTCCTTGTGGACTAATCTGAAAGTGTGTAAGGTATCAGTGAACTAGAAGTGGATGTCAGCTCACATTAATGTCATGTCAAGTATGTCAATTGTTAAGATTCTTGAAAGGTGTGGGTAGACCCTGCACAATTTCCCTGGGTCTTCAGTGATTTTGGCTGGAACTGTAGTATGAACTGCTGTGGAGATACTGGGAAGCAGAAGAGAATACCCAGTTTGAGGAATGTTAGTTGTTTACTTTGCAGTACAGAAAAAGTGATAATGATCTTCCCCACCTAGCCCTCAAGTGGTATGAATTGCTGTCATTGCTGTGATTCAGAGCTGTGCAGTTCCAGATGGAGGAGAATAAGCTCACTTAAAAGTCAGTGGACAGGATATGGAAAATTATGGGTCCTGTGTAGCTGTATCTTGGCTACCTTCCATATTGGTAGTGTTTTGCATTGCTGCATATGCTGTTAACACCTTGGTGTATATGAATGGTGTGGTTACACTATAGCTGCTTGGGGAACTATAACTTTGAACTGTGTAAAATGTCTTCATGTGATTTCCATGAAGTGGTGGTTGTGTGGTTTCTGTTTTTGGTTGGGTTTTGTGTATGTGTGTGTGTGTTTGGTTTGGTGGTTTGTTTGTTTTTATTTTTTTCCTGATGAAAGATGATTTGTTGGAGTGGAAAGGTAGGTAAGTAAAGGTCACAAAGGTGCACTGGCCTCATCCAGCTGTGCCTGCTTACCTGCTTTTTAATCATATGGTACCTTAAATGGAAAGTGAAAGTTACAAAGACCGTGTCTCAGCAGGGGGATTTCCACATATGTACCTACTGCATCCCCTCAAAGATAATCAGCAAACCTGTCAGCTTCTCTGCTGCCACTTGTGTTGTTGATGACACATGTTGAGGAGCGGATCTGCTGTGCACTACAGATCAGGGACAGCAACATTTTGAAGGAGCTGGTTCACAAATTACAATCACAGCATTTGGAGGTCTACTTGCAGATGTAATTAAAGAAACACAGCATAAATAAAATTGGAACATACTGTAGAGTACTACAAACATTTTCTGCTTTTTATTAGAAATCAAATAAAAGGATTGTTAATTGCCTGGAGGATTAGTGGATCTTACTAGCTTTTATGATCTGTTTAGCATTGTCCTGGCTAATGGTGAACTACACATTATTATTTCAATGGAAACTTTCAAGCAAGCTTTTAAGATATCTTCGTGTTTACTTGTTATCCCTGATTGAAATATTAATGCAGCATAAACAACTTCTAACCTTTTTTAAACCATTTTCCTGCATCAAAGGATGGATCAGTGGGGTTTGTGTTATTTTTTCTTACTTTGTTTATTTGGTTTTCTAAAATTCAAATAAACACAGGACAAAAAGTGCAAACATTTGTTGAGAAAACTGGGTGTCAGTTTATTTCATCACTTCTGACAGGACTGAATGTAGAACAGAGGCTATCTAAAATAAAACATCAAGGAAGAAAACCCTTCATGTACATGAGGTACTGGAAGTATCATTGAGTTAATGTTTTTGCAGAAAGGGTGTCCTAGGGCTTGGGATGCTCTTTTCATAACTCATTACTGGGATGCTCTTCTAATAACTCATTACTGTATCAGATGGAGCAAATTTTTTTACTCACATCTGGACTACTGAGTTCAGTTCTGGGCCCCCCTCTTCAAGATGGACATAGAACTGCTTGAGAGATTCCAGTGGAGAGCCACAAAGATGATTAAGGGAACGTCTGTCTTAGGAGGAGAAACTGAAGGAGCTGAGGCTCTTTATCTTGGAAGAGAGTCTGAGAGGTGACCTCATCAATGTTTATCAATACGAAAAGGGCAAGTGCCAGGAGGATGGAGCCAGGCTCTGCTCCGTGGTACCCAATGACAGGACAAGGGGCAGTGAGTGGAAGCTGAGGCATAGGGAGTTTCATTTAAACATGAGGATGGATTTTTTCACTGTGGGGGTGACAGAACACTGACAGAGGCTGCCTAGGGGGATTGTATGGTCTCCTTCTCTGGAGATATTCAAAACCTGCCTGAATGCATTCCTGTGTGATCTGGTGTAGGTGATTCTGCTCTGGCAGGGGGGTTGGACTGGATGATCTTTGGAGGTCCCTTCCAGCCCCTGACATTCTGTGATTTTTGACAGTCACAGGCAACAGCACTGCAAAATGAACATGAATGAGTTCTGGACAGGTGGAAAATAGAACAAAGTTAAAGCAATTCTTTCAAAATAATCTGCAGCTATTACTTCTCATTGTAATACTGTTCCCATCTGTGGTGTTTTCTCTTTAAAGAAGTCCTAGACGTTGTGCAGCCTGTTCTCTGTGTAGGGTCATGGCAGTTACTAAATGGTCAAGATGATATGCATGAAAACTTTACACTCTTCATGGCATTCTGTGTGCCTTTTCAAGAACTGATTCTTGAGTATGTTCCTAGACTAATGTGAAAAGAGCCAGTATGCCCAGCATACAGCTTGGCTGGGGAGTGTAGGTGAAGTCTCACCTACACACAGTAAATGCTACTTTTTTTAGAAGAAGATTTGAAATGGCATAAATTACCAGCAGTTTCACCTTCCTTGACAATATGACATGAAGTGCGGGGGTTTGTGCATAAAGAACATCAAGTGGCACAGATTATCTTCTGATGACCTTCTTAGAATCATAGAATCAACCAGGTTGGAAGAGACCTCCAAGATCACGCAGTCCAACCTAGCACCCAGCCCTATCCAGTGATCTAGACCATGGCACTAAGTGCCTCATCCAGGCTTTTCTTGAACACCTCCAGGGATGGTGACTCCACCACCTCCTTGGGCAGCCCATTCCAATGCAAATCACTCTCTCTGTGAAGAACTTCTTCCTAACATCCAGCCTGTACTTCCCTGACACGACTTGAGTCTGTGTCCCCTTGTTCTATTGCTAATGTGATATTTCATAAATCTTGGCTTTTGGCCAAGACTCAAAGCAAGGAACTCTGGCAGTAACCTGCTAAACTGTCAAGTGAGTTTTGACAGGGCTTACCTGGCAAATCTGCATTGTCTACAGAAGAATTTCCAGGGTAGTGGCATGGGTGACATTTCATATTGAGCAAACGGGCTGACAAAATGGGTTTTGAAGGTCACTGTGTAATGTTGAGAGGTCTTTGCCATGGCAGAGGATGTGACAAGTAGCTTTCCTTGAAATGAATGCCAGCCACAAGCTGTAAATCAGACAGCAGGGAGGTAAGGAACTAGAGAGACTCATTTCTCTCCTGAGAACGAGTGTCACAACAAGAAAGCCCATGTTTGATCATCTGCAGGCCACTTGGACTCTAATACTGGCACACTAAGCACTTGTTGATCTTAGTAATTTCTTGGTTTAAGGATTTTTCTTCAGCTTTCAAAAATTAGGCTCTGTTGGCAAGGCCTGTCCTAGTGTACACTTTGTCCATCAGCTCTCATTATTCCACTAAAATCCTGCCTTTCTCCTCTTCTTTGATGTGTTTTCCTTAGGTCAGAGTAACTGCAGCTGTGTTTTAGTCCTTGGCTGCAGAACTTTCTGCACTTTCCATAGCACTTTGGACTTCCACTAACTGGTGGTGCATTCTCATAATGAAACATCAGTTGAAGTTATGTAAAAGTCTAATTCTAAATATTAGAGCAAAGTAGACTTTTGTTTACCAGTAAATAATTAAAAAATTCTCAGTAATGGCAAATGGTTTAGGAATGTGGGAATCTCTTGCGTGGAATTAATTGCATTACCAGAGCATGGTTAGTTTGGCTTACTCAATTAACTATGCAATACTTTCCTTTTCTAATCTATGAAGTCTTTATTTACTTCACTGGCTACATGATTTTATCTTTATAGCCTTTTTTATCTCCAGCTAAAACTGTAAGGGTTGAAACACTTTATTTTCCAACATTGTAAATTGTTTAGATACACTGGAGTGGAAGGTAGCAAAATGTTGGTTTTGTGTAGGAGAATAGTTCTAGAGATGGATTGTTCACTGGAAATGGCAGTAGGAGAACCCTAATGTGATGTAATCATTGATTATCATATGCAAGGTTGTCAGGAACTTTTCATTGCAATGAAACTGAATGAATGGGAACATCCTTCTTGTAGATGAGTAGAGAATTAATTCTATATTACTGTGTGTCAGATCTTGGTGAATTGCACTACTGAGACTTGACTTGCTGCTTACAGAGGAGGAATACCTGTGTGCTCAAACTATGTGTGTCTGCTTCTGCTAATGGCTCTCCATCTGAGCTCAGCCCCTAAATCAATGATTGTTTTAGCATTAGAGTATGGCAGCATCCTGTGAAAAAACCTGTGATGTCTCTGCATCACTCAGCTTTTAATGGTTGTCACTCACAGTGATGTACACCAAAAGCTGTAGGTTACTATGCAGACTCACGGGAAGGGATCTGGTTGACAGCATTCTTCTTTTATGTCAGAGTTAGAAACCGTTTCATTCATTTCATGTCTCTGAAAGAAAGGACTGTAAAGGACAGGGAAGTGTTCTCCTGGCAGTTCCAGAGACTGCATTACTGTCGAGGGTAAGTAGTTTCCTTCATTGCTTGTTTGCTAGTGGAGAGATGTTCAGTTGAACCGGGGCCAGAAATGGAAGTGCTAATCATTAAAAAAACAAATCCAGGAGGTGTGCTCTCCAAAACAAATCATGGCAGAACATAGTTCCCAGTCCTGAGAGGTGCCAAGTCCTTCTGCAAGGAAGGGAGGACATACTCGGTGCTTTGCGATGACGGTGCTCAGCACCTTAAAGAGTTTCATGTGGTCAGCTGCAGAATTTCTGCGGGTGGCAGGCCGCCGGGGGAGGCTGAGAATCGATCGGGGTACTGACGAGGACTCAGTTAGCTGCCAGCAGCCTTATGCTCAGTGCAGTGCAGTACAGCTTTATTCCGGCAGTGCAACAGCTTATATACCCCTTTAGCAGAGGTGTGCACAACTAGCTGAGGTTCACACAAGTGGAAGGTACAGATTGGTTCAGGTTTATAAACAAGGTATCGATAGGTCAATCAATCCCCTGGTGTCCACCCCATGGGACGGCAAGCTCAGCCCCCTGCAGGTGTGCGTGGGGTGCTCATTGTTTACAGCTTACTGTCCTGGGCCCCACACAGCCCAAGGACAGTTCGCAGCATGAGCTCTGATGTTTACAGCTCATGCCCTGTCTAGGGAGAGTGTTCTCCCACAAATTTGTTCACCTGGGCATGGGAACTGTGATCTGTGAATTTAAAGTGTGATTTGAACATTCAGAATAGCAGATGTTGGTTAAATGGTTTTAAAAATGGGTCAAAAGTTGCTGTTTCCCCCACCCCAGAGTTTTTCAAGACACGTTCTTTTGAGTTCCAGCTGTTGAGAAAGTAACCCTTCAAATCAGTAATTTTGGTTAATTTGGAGATTTCCTTTTAGTTAATCAGCTTTGCATGGAAAAACATTTTTTAATGTGTCAATTGCCATTGCTTTTTTCCCCTTTTTTTTTTTTTTAGGTGAACATGTTTGTGGAAGGATTCCATGATGCTATTCTTCTTTATGCTCTAGCTTTACAGGAAGTCCTGAAGTTTGGTTTCAGTAAGAAAGATGGGGAAAAAATTGTTCAGCAAACACGGAACAGAACATATGAAGGTAAGGCTTAGTATGGAATTAATTGTGTGTCTTTGTGTGCAGAGTAAGGACCTGTCCCTGTTCCATTCTTAAGTGAGAGAACAAAAAAAGACCAAACATATGAAGCCATATACTGATGACTCACATACTCCACCACTCTGACTTCTGTTTTGCACCAACATTTCAGGTCTTAATGCAGTTCTAAACGCTCCTAACAATTTAACACCCCTCACTAATGCAGAGAAATGGCAATCATTTTCTCAGCCTCCTTCTTTGTTTTTGAAAAGATTACAGCTGCTCACTTTACTCATGTGCATCTATTAAGTCTGGCATTGCCTCACTTTTTCCATTTGACTATTTTATCTTAGCCTGGGAATGGATAGAGGCAAGCAGGTGCCAAAGCTGGTTTTTTTTTTTGTTGTTGTTGTTTCATAATGAGTCTCCTTCAGGCCCTAGGATTTCCCCCCAGCCTCCTGTTATCTCAGCACTGTGCCTAGTAATGTAGGCTCCAATTCCACAGTGTAGCTAGGAGTTGTATGTCACCCTGCTGATGCAAAGTGATGTGAGAGGTTTTGCCAGGCATGGATTGTATTAAAGAAACCAAGGATTATTGGATACTGGGGGTTGGAACAAGATGATCCTTGTGGGCCTTTCCAAACCTGACTGACTGATTCTGTGATTAATCTGTCTTCTCTTAGAATATTCCCTTTCATCTCTTTACAACATTCCTATCCATTTTCTAATAGTACTCCATTTTTTGAGTGTCAGATTTGCAGCATTTCCTATGGAAATGCCTAAGAGAAGGAAACATTTAGCCAAGATAAAAAGCAAATTATTGAGTGTATAAGAAGAACCTCAGTGGCCAGTTTCTCTAAGAACACACTGGACAGAGGAAAGCAAGAAGCAGCTCCAAACTTCTGTTCTCAAGTTGTAGCCTGAGTACAATGCAAAAGGGTCCCCAGGGCATCTCAAGGCAACACTGGGATTGATTAAAATTGCACTAGGTTCAATCATCCCGTAAGGAGGCCTGCACTGTCTAGAGATTGTACTTGATGTTCCACTATCTCCATTCATATTGGCTTCCCAAAACACTGTTTTAACAGTAGGAATCTGTTTCATTATGCTGTGTATGCACAGGTGACCCAGCACAGCCTGTCTGTGTTTTCTCTGATCCTGCTTCTCTGCTCCAGGAAGCCACAAGATGATGCTTCCATGCAAGTGTTTTACAGTACTGTGTGCTTCATTCAGGTTACATGGTTGATTCACACAGAATCGCAGAACTTCAGAGGTTGGAAGGCATCTCCAGAGATCGAGGCCAACCTCCCTGTCAAGGCAGGATCCCCTAGGGTCGTTTGCATAGGAATGCATCCAGGCAGGTTTTGAAAGTCTCCAGAGAAGGACACTCCGAAACCTTTGGGCAGCCTGTTCCAGGGCTCTGTCACTCTCACTGTAAAGAATTTTCTCCTCATGTTGAGTTGAAACCTTCTCTGTTCCAGTTTGTAGCTGCTGCTTCTTGTCTTAATTGCTGCTGACCACCGAAAACAGACTGGCCCCATCCTCTTGACACCCACCCTTCAGATATTTGTACACATTGATCAGATCTCCTCTCAGTTTTATTTTCTCCAGACTAAACAGTCCCAGGGCTCTCAGTCTCTCTCCACAGGGGAGATGCTCAAGTGCCCTAGTCATCCTTGTGGCTCTCTGCTGGACTCTCTCCAGCAGGTCCCTGTCTCTCCTGAACTGGGGAGCCCAAAACTGGACACAGTATTCCATGTATGGTCTCACGGGGGTAGAGTAGAGGGGGAAGAAGAACCTCCCTAGACCTGCTGGACACACTTTTCCTGGTGTACCTCAAGATGCCGTTGGCTCTCTTGGCCACAAGGGCACATTGCTGGCCCATACAGAACTTGCTGTCCACCAGCACTCCAAGGTCCTTCTCCACAGAGCTGCTTTCCAACAGAGCATCCCCCAACCTGTACTGGTGCCTGTTGTTATTCCTCCCCAGATGCAGGACCCTGCACTTGTCCTTATTGAACTTCCTGAGGTTTGCCTTCACTCATCCCTCTCATCCTGTCCAGATTTCGTTGGATGGCAGCACAGCCTGACAGGTGTCAGCCACTCTCCCTAGTTTTGTATCATCATCAGCTTGCTGAGGATACACTCAATGCCCTCATCCAGGTTATTGATGAAGATGTTGAACAAAACTGGACCCAGTGCTGATCCCTGGGGAACACTGGCTACATGCCTCCAAGTTGACTCTGTGCCACCTTTCTTGTAAAACCGTCCACATGGAAAAATGCTTTTTCTCCACTGGTGAAAACCAGTTTGTGTTTGCTATTGGACTGTGACAGCTATTCTCAAAATGCATCTGTCAAATTGAGCCTTGAGGGTGCACTTGGTCAAAGGTCTAAGTGCCGTGTTAGTCTTATGCCATCTCCTCCCTGTGGCTCTACTTTGCTGCATATGATTTCCAAGGGTAACACTGGTTTTGAAAGAGGCCTTTAACTTGAATGTCTTGCAAACCAGTGCTTCTAGGAAAATCATGTCCCATTGCTCTGCCTGTAAGTCCCTCTCTGCAGTGCATGCAGCACTGCCAAGCACAGACCACGCATATGTCCACCAGCCTCTACTTAATGAGTCACTAAACTTCTGCAAGTCTAAATGAGAATTTCAGTTTCATTCATGACATCAGTTGCTGACAGCTAGATACCTATTTGCCTGGGTACCTCATTTTATAGCCTGCTTTGAATAGGCAACCCATGAGAACTCCTAGTGGAATGCGGATCCCGTTTTCCTGCTGTGTTCACAATCTGCCTGCTGCAACTGCATAGGCATTATATGCTTAAGATAAGATAAGATGGAGGTGATAGAATGGTTTAGGTTGGAAGGGACCTCAAAGATAGTTGGTTCCAACCCCCCACCATAGGCAGGGACACCTCCCACTAGAACAGGTCACTCAAGGCCTCAGCCAACCTGACCTTGAACACCTATAGGGAGGGAGCATCCACAGCCTGCCTGTTCAGTGTTTCACCACTCTCACTGGAAAGAGCTTCCTCCTAACATCTAATTTAAATTTCCTCTCTGCCAATTTAAACCCATTGCTCTTCATCTTGTCTTTACAAGACCTTGTATATAGTCCCTCAACCTTCTTGTAGGCCCCATTCCGATACTGGAAGGCCACTACAAGGTCTCCTCGAAGATTTCTCCAGGCTGCAGAGCTTGTCCTCATAGCTTGTCCTCATAGCAGAGCTGCTCCAGCCCTCTGAGCATCTTTGTGGCCTCCTCTGCACTCACTCCAACAGTTCCATGCCCTCCTTGTGTTGAGGACTCCAGAACTGTACACAGTACTCCAGGTGGGGTCTCAGAAGAGCAGAGTAAAGGGGCAGAATCCCCTCCCTTGATCAGAAGGGTTTCTTATTACCTGGGTTATTAGAAAAACCCTGGTATAACTATAGGGCACACTTTGTGGTGAAGATTTTCTAGTCATTAACATTTCCTCTGGAAAAGGAGCAAAATCTCCTCTGTGTGTGTTAACGTTATGGAACAAGAAGAGACACTGGATGAAATCCTTCTACCTTCATCTAATAGCAATTGTTTATTAAGGTTGCTTCAAAATCTTCTTAAGGAAGAACTTCACAGAAATTGTTGACATCTCAAAGCCTCCATTTTGATTGGGATGGAGAAGTTAAAAATTAGTCTTTCCCATGAAAAAAAAATCCCATGGGAATTCCGAGTTTCAGCAAATGTTAACACCTACTTCCAAAAGTTGAGTTCCGCCTTTAGAATAGAATAGAATCAATCAGGTTGGAAGAGACCTCCAAGAGCATCCAGTCCAACCTAGCACCCAGCCCTAGCCAGTCAACTAAACCATGGCACTAAGTGCCTCATCCAGGCTTTTCCTGAACACCCCCAGGGATGGTGACTCCACCACCTCCCTGGGCAGCCCATTCCAATGCCAATCACTCTCTCTGTGAAGAACTTCCTCCTAACATCCAGCCTATACTTCCCTCGGCACAACTTGAGGCTGTGTCCCCTTGTCCTGTTGCTGGTCGCCTGGGAGAAGAGACCAACCCCTACCTGGCTACAACCTCCCTTCAGGTAGTTGTAGACAGCAATGAGGTCTGCCCTGAGCCTCCTCTTCTCCAGGCTGAACAACCCCTTAGGCTGGAAAGGTGACTGTTCCAGGTGATGCTTCCTGTCTGATCCAGAGTCCAAATTGCTGTGCAGGCAAGAGTGTTGCAGCTCTTCGTAGTGGCCTTTTCCAGTGCTTTTACAGTCCAGGGGTTGTTACACTCATTCAGTTTTCCTGAAATAATCAAATTGGCAATTATTTGGTCACTGCGTTGTTACAATGAAGCAGATAACTTGACAGTAATATTTTGGTAACTACTACATGTTTTGAAATTCACAATTGTTTAAACATTTCTGGCATCATTAAATGGGAACAGACAAGATAGAGGTGTGTTAATCTGCTTCATATTTACTATCATTAGATAAGGGGAGTTTATACTGTAGCTGAATCTGGTTCTTCTAATTTGCAGTCACTGACAGCCTGATTCTCTATGGCTTTGTGCCTGGTTCAGCCATGTAATTAGTGTAACGTGAACGTGTAACGATGCCTGTTCTACTTAAACTGGAGTAAGTGGCTACGTTTGTTGTCAGCAGTAGAGAATCACGCTTGAGAATATCTGAGGTGATAAAGTCTTGTCACGAAAGTCTTACAGTATCTTCATTGTAGTTCATTAGTGTTGTTATATAGATTTTAAGAGTCTGTTTGATTTATGCCGCAAGAAGCTGGAGCTGCACTTTTTATACACAAGGGCATATAGAATATGTCAAGGATTGGAAGGGACTACAAGGATCATCTAGTTCCAATTCCCCTGCCATGGGCAGGGACACCCTATCCTAGATCAGGCTGGCCACCGCCTTATCCAGCCTGGCCTTAAACACCTCCAGGGATAAGGCCTCAACCACCTCCCTGGGCAACCCATTCCAGGCTCTCACCACACTTATACATTGAAAAAAGAATTTTGGAGTGAATGCAAGGATTTATTTGTTCACTGTCACAGCTGGAACAAGTTGCCCCAGAGAGGCTGTGTAGCTTCCATCCTTGGAGGTTTTGAAACCTAGATGAAACCCTGAGCACCTTCCTGTCCTGAACTTGTGTTCAGTTCTGGGCCCCCCAGTTAAGAAGGGACATTGAGATGCTTGAGCGTATCCAGAGAAGGGCGACGAGGCTGGTGAGAGGCCTCGAGCACAGCCCTACGAGGAGAGGCTGAGGGAGCTGGGGTTGTTTAGCCTGGAGAAGAGGAGGCTCAGGGGTGACCTTATTGCTGTCTACAACTACCTGAGGGGTGGTTGTAGCCAGGAGGAGGTTGCTCTCTTCTCTCAGGTGGCCAGCGCCAGAACGAGAGGGCACAGCCTCAGGCTGCGCCGGGGGAAGTTTAGGCTCGAGGTGAGGAGAAAGTTCTTCCCTGAGAGAGTCATTGGACACTGGAATGGGCTGCCCAGGGAGGTGGTGGAGTCGCCGTCCCTGGAGCTGTTCAAGGCAAGGTTGGACGTGGCACTTGGTGCCATGGTCTAGCCTTGAGCTCTGTGGTAAAGGGTTGAACTTGATGATCTGTGAGGTCTCTTCCAACCTTGGTGATACTGTGATACTGTGAACTTCTGGGAGGTTGGACTAAAGATGTCCTAAAGTCCTTTCAGACTTGAGTTATCCTGTGAGTCTATGATTCACAGTTTCCATAAAATTTCCTAGAACTCATAAAGGAAGGAAGTGAAGTGAGGGTCTAAAACTGTAAAACAAACAGCATTGTATTATGCAGTAATCCTATATACACGCATACAGGGCTTTGTGCATATGTAGTGTATCTAGTGTCCCTTGTCCATCACCCCTTGTGCTAGTTTGAAGCTAGCTAGAAAGTTTTGGTGAGAAGAACTAGATTACAGGCTGTGAAAGGGAAACAATGGTGATGTCTACTTCACTCACAGGCTTGCTGAGACGTGTAAGAACACGAATGTAAATGTAGATAACGGAGACACTCTCTGGGCTTTGTGGGCTGCATTTCTCTTTAACCTAACCTGCCATCTTTGTGACTAGTTTACCTGCTTCCTAATCCCCCTGGCTGACACTCCGATCTTCCTTGGGCACAAGGCAACATCTGGGTTTAGGTAGAGAGGGGTGGTTGAAGGTGGAAGGGTGGTTGAGAGCCCCTCCTGGGGACTCAAGTTTCTGGGAGGGCTCTTGTGTTTCTGTGTTAACTTTTACCTTGTATATTTCTGTATAGAACTGTGTATACTGTAAATATCTGCTTGTGTGTTGTGCTGAGCTGTAAATACAAAGCTTCATTCAGTTTCCAGAGTCTCTGAGTCTAGTCTGGGTGATTTTCTGAAGTGTGGAGGGGCAGGGAACACCCAAACCATCACACTCCTCCAGTATACCATCAAATGGAAACACCAAGGGACTGAATGTCTGCAGGATGCAGGACTGTTGCCCCCTACATTCTCTGCAGCACATGAGCTGAGCTGTCCTTACTGATGCATCATTAGGTACTCCAGGGTTAGTCTCTCTGTAACTAACTCATGTGTGTTTTATTCTTGCATGCTGGCTTTTGGATTAGATTTTTCTCACATATTCCCCAAACAGTCTCACAAATTTGATATTTGAAAAGCAGAAATGTTAAGAATTCAGGAATGCAGACACCGAGCTGAAATCACAATTTCTTCTGGAATGCCAACAAAAACGCTGGGAAACTGATGAAATTTCCTGTCATATCAGTCTGTAAAAACCTGTCCACTGTTCTCTTGTTTTCCTTGGAAAGGCTCAATACTTTAACCAATTAATTTTCTAATTCTTCACATGCCATTCTTTAGGCATTGCAGGGCAGGTGTCAATTGATGCCAATGGAGACAGATATGGGGATTTCTCTGTGATTGGAATGACAGACCCAGAGGCAGGCACACAGGAGGTAAGCAAACAAACACCACTGCAACAGGCTGCTGATAAAATTAGCCAGGGTAATGTGACATGACATCATCTGTTTACTTGGTTTGTTTAATATGCACATTAAAATTGTATTGCTTAATCTTATCAACTTGGAAAACAAATCCTTTCTCTAAAATAATTATCCCAAAGTAGTTCTCCTAATAAGGCATCTTTAAAAACTTTCTTAACTACTTTTCTTTAGCACTACATTTTCCTGCACACAGTGCCTGCTTTTGGAAGGTAGGAGAGCCCTGCAAAGGGACCTAGACAGGCTGGATGGGTGGGCAGAGGCCAATGGGATGAGATTTAACAAGGCCAAGTGCAGGGTTCTGCACTTTGGCCACAACAACCCCAAGCAGCATTACAGGCTGGGGACAGAGTGGCTGGAGAGCAGCCAGGAAGAAAGGAACCTGGGGGTACTGGTGGATAGTAGCTGAAGATGAGCCAGCAGTGTGCCCAGGTGGCCAAGGGAGCCAATGGCATCCTGGCCTGTATCAGAAACAGTGTGGCCAGTAGGACAAGGGAGG
>WAAF01016006.1:52700-79094 GCA_013400475.1 Tricholaema leucomelas
AAAAGCTGGGGAGGGGCTTTTCAGGATATCAGGTAGTGACAGGTCTAAGGGGAATGGAGCAAAGCTGGAGGTGGGGAGGTTCACACTGGAGAGGAGGAAGCTGTTGAGGATGAGAGTGATGAGAGCCTGGAATGGGTTGCCCAGGGAGGTGGTTGAGGCCCCGTTCCTGGAGGTGTTTAAGGCCAGGCTGGATGAGGCTGTGGGCAGTCTGATCTAGGGTAGGGTGTCCCTGGCCATGGCAGGAGGGTTTGAAGTGAATGATCCTTGTGGTCCCTTCCAACCCTGACCGATTCTGTGATTCTATATTATTGCATATTGCTTGTATCTGATACATTAATTTCTACCTTTATGCCTCACTCTACAAACATCATTTCTTTGATGTCTTCTTTTATTAATTTTGCCATTTTTTTTTCAATGTCCATATGAGGATGTTTCTCAGCTGAACTGAGCCAAGTGAATGGGTGGTTGTGCAGAGCTGTTTTCCCAGGTCCATTCACGGTGTTTAAGACAGAAAAAAAAACACCAAATAGATCTCTGCTGTATTACAGGCATGCAGGTTTCTTACCCTTGTGTGGAGGCCTAGATTTTACATATGGCTAAAGCTCACATTAACAGGCATTCATTTTCACTTGAAGATACTGAAGAACAGACACTGCTTCACTTGCCCCTTAAATGTTTGTTTCACTGTTTAATAACTATTGCTCCTTAAAAATCTATATATATACTACTGATCTGAATCTGTTTAGTCTCTTCTTAGAGCTATCTGTTCTCCTTAAGCCTTTCTATGTGCTTTCATATTTATTAAGCCCCGCTGGTAGAGGAATCTCCTGCTCCTGTTTGATAGATTAAACAATAGCTTCATAAGTAGTCTGCTCTCTGAGGTTTTTTGTCTCTGCTTGTTCCAAGTTCACTGAATTTGCCTTTATTTTTGAATACATGTTAAAAACATCTAAGGTTTTCTCTCCCATTATCTCCTTTATTCAGCGTGAAATCCACCTCTGTGTGTCTCACCAGTTCAAATGTTATCTTTTAACTCTTTCCCTTCAAAATGAAATTTAGGTGAGAATTGAACAGGCTTAAATTCTGAACCCACAGCATTAATATGGGTTTGATGTGCTCCTGCTATTGCTCCTTACTCCTTCAGTGTCATGGTATTTATTACTTTACATAGATGAGTGACCCACTACAGTTGGCACAAATTAGTCCTGGAATTTATCAGTAGATCCAACATACATTATCTTAAAGTTTAGGTTTGCTGTTGAGAACAGGACTGAAATTATAAAGTATCTTGATAAATTGGCCTGAAATAGTAGTCCGTGCTGCCAGAATCATACGTATGAAGGGCCCTTTCTGGATAAATATCAGCAACTGCACAAATACAAGACTCTGTCAGAGTTCTCCAGAATATTTGAGGATTTTAGCTGAATGTGAGCAAGTACCTCTGAATCCCTGCAAAGTGGAAAAATCCAACCTGGAGCGTGCAGTTGGGATCGATCAAGATACTTCATATTGCTCTTAGCTGGGCAACAGTCCTGAGCATTGAATCTGCTCTGAAACCATTGAAGAAAGCCTGGGTAGAACAGGAGGAATATTTAGAGCATTAAAAGCACTGGTATAAACAGGATTTATATAGAAGAGAAGCCTAAGGGCAGACCAGCCAAAGAGCCTGTGAATGTGTAGAGTGGTGTTTCACAAAGGAAGAGCCTCTGTGCCCACTGGCAGTTTTCAGTAAGTACTGATGGACAATGGAAGCATAGGAGTTACTTGGTAGGGAATACCACTGACTGCAAAGGATAACAGCTTTCCAGAGTAATTGCCTAAAGGCTCTGTCTTTGAAGGCTTTAAAGAACAAGATAGACAAATGTCTGCCGAGAATGCTTTTGTTCAGCTGATCCTGCCATGGGGCAGGGCATGCTCTACATAACCTCCTACAACCTCCTACAGACCCCTTCGGCCTGTTCTCTGTGATTCAACATCCTGCCACAGGAGTTAAAGTGAGCGTTGCCACTGTTCTCTGTGTTTTATTTCCCTAAATTGATAGGAAAAATATTTTCTTTCCTTTCTTTTTTACGCAGGTGATTGGGGACTACTATGGAAAGCAGGGGCATTTCGAAATCCGATCAAATGTGAAGTATCCTTGGAATCACGGCAGCCTGCGACTGGACGAAAGCAGAGTTTCAGAGCACACAAACAATACACCATGCAAATCATGTAAGTTCAGTGACTTAATGCTTCTGCCCAAGCTGTCACAGAGAGAAACCCACATGGGTGATGCAGCGTAATGAGCCGCCCCTGCAGGTGTTCAGAAAAAGCCTGGATGAGGCACTTAGTGCCGTGGTCTAGTTGATTGGACAGGGCTGGGTGCTAGGTTGGACTGGATGAGCTTGGAGATCTCTTCCAACCTGGTTGATTCTGTGATTCTATGATTTTAAATTGCTTGGCGCAGTTGTCCAGCTGAGATACCGTGGCTGCTTCTCTGCTGACTGTTTGGAAGTTAGGAACTGGCAGCCTTGAGTAGTATGTGGTTTACATCACTTTGCTGAATTTAAGCACTCGTGATGCACAGGCTAGGGCCCCGAAGGCTTTAGGGATTTTCAAGGGCTCAAAGGCAGAGTCTCTTTCGGCCAGATATATTTAATTGAGATGCCAAAACCAGAGTAATCATATTGATTATTAGCATCTGGGGAGGCCATTGCTGATGGCAGTGGTGCAGAATGGTTTCCAGTGCTGTGAGAAGGCACCTCTCAGTAGGCCGAGAGGTGAAGGTGCTTGAATGTGGATCCAAAAGACTGGGACTACCCTCCGCAGAGAAGGTGTTTTGTTTTCTGGCATACTGACTTTGCAGACCATGTTGTAATCATCAGGACAGTGCATGGAGATAAGGATAGGGAGATACTGGTGCCTCAGTAGCAAAGGGTGGTCTTAACTTTTTCACAATCCTGTGGTGGAAAATATCTGCGACCTGATAATTTGATCACTGAAAACCATGTGTTTGAAAGCCGTGCTGTAGAGACTGCTTGCAGGCTGTGTCCACAACACACAACATGCACCTTGTTACATCCACTGATGCTGATGTACAAACAAAATCACCTTAAAAAGGGGTAAACAATAGATGAAGAGTAGGGTTGGTTTAATTTGAAGAGGAGGGAGCACTTAGCAAAGTGACTTGGGCTTCTCTTCCATCACTCTGCGCACTGCCTCTGTTGATGTTTGGAGCAAAGTGAAGCTCACATGGCTTTAGCTGGAAACAGCATACATTCAGAGAAAAAAAAAAAGGAGATTAAAAGAAGACTAAAAATCAGGAGCTGTTGGATAACCATGAAATATTTTAATGAGCCTAGAGGATAAAGGATTATGATGTTAAACCAAATGAAATTAGTTTGCTTCTGTTATAGTCAGTGCTGATTCCTATGAGGTGTGTCACTGTAATTGCAGTCTGTGTTAGGATTCAGACTAATGTGTCCAGACCAGTTTCCCAGCAACATTCTGGCATATGACACCTCTAGAATTTTATTCCTCATCCAGTGCTGGTCTTGAGGGTTTGTGTAACCCCAGGAAAAGCAAAGCCAAAAAATAAACTGACACTAAAGAAGAGATTCCCATGGAGTCTTGAGCTCTGAAAGGCTTTAGTTGGAGGTTGTAGGTCACTCCTTTGCTGGTTGTGTGTATTTTCTGATACGTGAATGCAAACAGTTCCTAATATGAACCTTGATGTCTGCTTTTCCCCTTTTCAAGCAGGTGGTCTAGGAGAATCAGCAGTTACAGGAATCGTTGTGGGTGCCTTGCTCGGAGCAGGATTGCTAATGGCTTTTTACTTTTTCAGGTTAGTCCAATTCATTGAAATTTCTCCGTGCTCATTACCCAAACCTCTCAGCTCCCAGCAGCACATTATTTGTGGGAGATGGAGAAGTGCTATATTAATCATCTCTGGTAACATTCCCACCAAACACAGCAAAGACACTTTGGTTATCCTTTTGTGTATATCCAAATCATTTCATTGACTATGGGCCTCATACTGTAACCACTTGCGCCCTTGAGTGATTTTACTCATGAAAGTAATTTTAGTGAGTTCCAGTCATTCACACTTGCTTTAGTAAAGTGGCTAGGGCCTTGAAAGCTTTCTTTGTTTTGTACTCCTTGCCAGCACAATTGTGCAGACTGTGTGGTCACGCAAGAGATTTGTGTCATTTTAAATTTTTGAGTATTGAGTGGAATTGTATTGGAAACTAGAAAGGGATTTCTGTCTTCATCTAAGAGAGCATCTGGATTTCAAAGCTGTGCATTTAATAAGCTGATGTTGCTGCAGGGTGAGCACTCTCTTACTCCTTTTGAAGTAAAATAGTTCTTACACTGCTAATCATCAAATACAAAGTCTTGCGAGCTGATCCTGCACTGACAGAGTAAATTAGTCCATGTTCAGCATATTATATACACTATAATTTATCCTCTTATCCTGTGAAGAAGACAGATAGGAAAACAGAATTAACCTCTGCTTAGAAGAATCAGATAATTCTATCCAATAAAAATACCTGTTTATTAAAAAATGTTAACAAAACAAAGCAAGCAAAAGCTGCTTCAGTTCAGCAGCACACAGACTCCAGAACCAGAATTTTCATCAGGTGCTTACAGTGGAAATTCTGCGCAGTGATTTTGTTCTTGTGTGTGTTTGCTGCTTATATAATATGTTGCTTCTGTTTAAGATGAGGTAGGTTAGCTAGGACCAACTAAAGATTGTCTCTAAAAGGAAAAGAAAATGTCTATCTGTCCTTATATTGTATGTCATCAGAGGTTCTTACAGCTGAGATGGTAATTTCTAGGTGTGCTTTCTAGCAATGCTGATATTGGGAGAGTTGATATGCCAAGAGAAGAAATGAGGCAAAAGCAGCATCATTATAGTAGTAGGACTTGAACTCTTTGTCACCTGACACAGAGGTTTGGATTGGAAATCCATGTGAGTGAAAGGTGGTGTCTGCAAAAGTGTGTGTATGAACCTGAGCACAACACTCTTTCGGTTTGTGGTCAGAGGGAAGAAATGAACAATTTCTTTGGTGCAATTCATCTCATCTTCATTTAAAAGGTGCCTTTTAGAAATACCTCTCTGTTGAATGGATCTGCATGCTGAAGAGACCTAAGGACACAGGAGTGAATTTCACCCATGAGATCTAATTGTGCTCTCAGTGCATTAATAGGGACAACCCTCTAATTCGCCTGTTAGAATGAACATATGAAACATAGTGTACCAGGATGCGTGGCTTAGATATTCAGAAAATGTAGATCCAGCAGTTGTGTGCCAGGAAGTAATTTGCTCGTGCAGCTTCTGTGCCTTTCGACGGTATATGTACTTCCTGATTAAGTCTCATTTGAATCTGTAATTATCACAAGTGAGCATGCCAACAGAGTTTTGAGCGTGCACGCAAAGTGTTAAATCTGGATTGTAGCTCTCATATGTAGCTTTGAAAAGTTTTAAACTTAAAAGAGCTGCATTTCTAAAATGTGGATCTATCCTGGTGTATGAGCTGCCACTCTGCATGCTCTGACCTGTGGACGGATCTGACTCGAAAGTACACAAATGAATTGTAAAACAGAGCGTACCTAGCTCTGACTTGGGCTGCATGTGCAAGCGGAGCAGAGCGTTCGCTGGCGTACAGGCTTTTTTGTCGTGCACTGTTGTACACAATCAGTACTGCACGCACATGGGGCTAGAGTAATGCCCTTTGGAAAAATTGGTCCTGAAACTGAGTGGAAGCATAAATGCATAAAATACAAATGTGAATCTTTTTACAGCTTTGGAGGCAGGTATGGGTAATAAAGGAGAATCTGAAAGGCAATCAGAGGGCTTGTTTGATATATAAAGTAATGTAACAGTTCTTCAAAAGACTGCAGAGAGGAAGAGCCACAGGAAAAACTGTTTGAGGCATGAGCAATTGTATTTATTCCTTATCTATCTTCTACATCACTCCTCATAATTCACCATACTACCTCCTGTGACGTAGCTTTCTTGGAGGGAGATGGGAGGATTAGTTAATACATAGTTTCAGTGAGAAACACAACTGATTAATGAGTCAGATCTGTTGTTTGAACTCTGCAGAAAGTGCCTGCTGCCCCGGTATACTGGAAAGAAACTGTGCTTTGATCAATACAAAGCAGTGATGTGACAGAGTTCACATGACACTTCACAAGAATTTCCTAATCACTTACAGCAGAAGTTTTCAAAGAAGCAAATGTCTGTGGTCTTGGTGCATTGAGACTGATGCGTAGAAATTCTGGAGCCTGGGTAAAGCGTTTTGAGGCACGCTGCTTTAATCTTTGACCAGGGTTTCACATTCTGCCACATTTCATTTTTCAGCTGGCACCCAGCTGTCCCCTACAGGCATTCTCTATGAAGGAAGTCCTGTTACCCTATAGCAGGAGAAGAATTTCTCACTCTGTTCCTCTCCTTTCATGCAGAAAGAAATACAGAATTACTATTGAGAGACGAACTCGGCAGGAGGATTGTAACATGGGGAAACATCGGCAGTTACGTGAAGACTCCATTAGATCTCATTTTTCTGCTGCATAAAGAAGAAGAAGAAGAAGAAAAAAGAATCCCATTCTTCCTAGTGACAAAAAGAATTAGGGAAAAGGACACAACCAAAGACATCAGTATAAAAAGAACCAAGGCTCTTGAAGAACTCACTCTTTTAAGCAGTAAATTTGTCTTAATTTCTTTCAGAACCTCAGGAATGATTTGCTAACCACATTATGCCGCATGGCCTTTTATCTCACGAAAAAAGGAAAACATGCAGTTTGATGTTATAGGATATACTTAATATGAAAAGACAGTATTTCTCAAGGCATATGTTAAGGGTGCAGATCTGGGTTTAGTTGATGGGGGAATGCCTCATTCTGCTCCCTTTTATTTTAACTCCTACCACCTCTTTGCTTAATTGCATCTTATCTGTGGATATCAAATACGGTTTCACAGGCACAGGTGCTGGTTGCTTGTTGGAAAGTAAAAAGGGGCTCATTTGAGGTATGATCCTGCATCACTGATCATGGACATTGATTACAGGGTATACAAGATGGGGGATATGGAGTTTAGTACTGGGAGGAAAGTGACCCTTGGGTGTAGTTAACTCCGCTGGGATGTAATGAATGCCATCAAGAAAGTCAGGCAAGTGGACACACACAAACCTTTCTTTCCTTTTTTGTGTAGTGTCACAATCAAAAGCATTGATTCTCCCTCTTAGGTGCTGGGACTTAGGAGAACTCCAGTGGAGGATGAGGAGTTTTGATGGTGTTGAAATAGTGAGAGAGAAAGACTATCAGGAGGGGGTTGCAGGTTCCTCAGTCATATGTGTTTTATTATGCTTTTTTCTCTTAACTGCCATGACTTTACAGAGAAGCGAATAGAGTCCATGTAGAGCCTGTTCCTGTTCCCGGTGAAGTCAGTGGCAAAATGCCATTAACTTCAGTGAGCACAGGACTGCATCCAAAATTGTAAATATGGAAGTGTTTGTATAGCTGAGGCAATTTGAAAGGGGATCTTTTTTTTGTGTGTGTGTAAAATTACATTCCATGCTACCATTTTATTTTTAGGATATTTTTAATCTTGTATTTTTCTATTAAAGTATCTATTTTTGCTTTGGTAGGATTAAAAACTAAGGGCAAGGATGTTTCCAAGATGTATTTTTTATGATAGGAGTAACATGCAGGGAAAGTCAAGAGCTGTAAATACATTTTAGAACCAGTATTTAGGGGAGAAGAGTGGACGTACAGATAGTAACAGACTTTTTACCCCATCTTCTCTAGGCATAGGTAATGTTAATGTAGTCACCTAAACAGTATAAATGCAGTTACTGCATTGTCTGTATGAGGATAGTGCTGATCATGAAAATGATGAACTTTTCACATGTTAAATAGTCCTACACTAGTCAGCAAGACTAACTATTCATGTATGTACAGATAACATGTAAGAACTACCTTCAGGAACTGGGGTAGTAAAACACTGTTCTAGGGCTGGTTTTAATCCTGCTGTCATCAGTATCCCTGGGACTTTTGCCATTGACTTTACCAGGAGCAGGACTGAATCTGTGATGTGTTAGCTACTGACAAGGTATTTTTATACTAGACAAATGAGAGTTCAGTGCTTTCTAGTCAGCAAATGGAAATGAACAGTACATGTTAGAAATGTGGTGGATAAGACTCATAACAATACTGTCTGTGGGAAAACCTAGCTACAGCTGTAGTTGTAGTGCATGAAAGTTTTTGGTTTGCTTTGAGCTCATCAGAAGTTTTTGGTCTCAGCAGTCATAGTCAGACTTCAGTCTCAAAACTAGGACTGAAGCCTGTGTTCTACAAAACTTTTAGACCCTGGGAAACCAGCTTGCCAATTCAGAGAAACCCTTTTAGGGTAGCTGGAAGTGAATGAAGAGCAAAAGCTGGCTCTGTGTTCTTTCTACTGCCTTTTATTTACTGATGAAGTACTCCCGGAGTATTTTCTTGGACCTTTTGTTGCGCTTGTCTCTTACCACGTGCAAGGAGTTCATCTCTTGCTTTTGTGGAACATTGTCTAGTGTCCTAGGCAGCCAGAGACAGGGCTTCTTGGCTGTCAAGGCAGCTCCAGTGTATGTGGTGAACGCACAGCACATAGATTTGGTGTCTTTAGCATTCACTGTATCAGCTGTTGTTACACGGTAGATTTCCATCAAGCCGTTTTTCCAATGTAAGTTTGTATGACTTCTGCAAAGATGCATCACAGAATCACTTAGGCTGGAAAAGACCTCTGAGATCACCAGGTCCAGCCTATGACCTAACACCACGACATCAGCTAAACTATGCCACAAAGTGCCACATCTAGTCTTTTCTTAAACACTTCCAGCAATGGTGACTCCACCACTTCCCTGGGCAGTCCATTCCAGTGCCTAATCACCCTTTCTGTGAGGAAGTGCTTCCTAATATCCAACCTAATCCTCCCCTGATGCAGCTTCAGACCATACCCTCTTGTCCTGTCACAAGCTGCCTGGGAGAAGAGCCTGACCCCACCTGACTGCAACTTCTCTTTAGGTAGTTATAGAGTGTGAGAAGGTCCGCTGTAAGTCTCCTCCAGGCTGAAGAACTCCAGCTCCCTTAGCCTCTCCTCATACAACGTTCCCTCCAGTCCCCTAGGAAGACATTACAGAGCTTCCTCAGGTTTGGAAGGAGTGGCAACCAAAGCAACACTGTGGTCAAGAGAGAGATCTCTGAAGTAGCCTCATTATCTCACAAGCTCCACAGAAGAGCATAGGCTACAGCATCAATCATACTGCTGTGAGGCTGGGAAGAGAAAGGGACTTGCTGATCAGTTTTTTGAATTCTTTTCAGGCAGTTGTGTGTGTTTATCCCCTGGGCCCACGTAAGGTTCAGGATTTCTTTAATAATTGGAGACTTTTGATCTATTTCTTGGTTTCCAAATACGCCTTTCAGTATTTTACTTTTCTTTCATCCATTTGACTGCTTTGTCACAGAAAAGGAGAAAGGAAGATTTTAAAATGTGTAGAGAAAAGAGAGTATGATTGGAAGAATAAACTTTTCTTCAAAATTATTTTTGTTATGACTTGTTTTGCATTGCCAAGTAATACTCTAACACTCACGAGTTAGGGAGAGAGACAGTAGTGTAGATCTTCATTTTCTCTGTGCCATGTATAGTCAGATCAGAAGGTCTGAGCCAGGATATCTGAACTGAACACTAAATTGTTTAGATAGCTTTTTTTTTAATCACATAATCTTACTATAACTAAACACACTGGAAGCAAAAAAACCAGGATGCTGACGGAGGCCAATTCTAGACTTCATATCCCAATATTTCCCAAGAAAGTGAACCTTTCTTGCACATTAGAACACTTAGGGTCAGTGGGTTTTAATCTTGTTAAATGGGTGCCCACCTACCTGTGCATTTTTCCTGAAGAAGTGTGAAAAGCATTTAAGATATTTCACATAAATAGATTCCTGTATAAGGTAAATAAACTTGTTCATCTTAGCTGCCTTTCACAGGCCTCTTTCTAACAGTTCCCACGTCTTCTGTGGCTCATAGATCAAAAAACTACCTTGAGTTTAGATTATTCAGCAGAGAGATGGTTTGCCAGCTAATGTGCTTCTCCTTTCTGGATCATCTGTATTAACTCAATGCCACAATGTTCATAGCTTCAAACTTGGTAAGGGAATGTCTAACCAAAATAATAATTGATTCTCCAAAGGGCTTCCAAAACCTACTTTTTTGTCTTCAACAAATTGCCTGTATTACAAATACATGTCTCTATTACAGAGCAGCACAACAACACATTACTCAGCTCAGCACGTCAGAACACACTTAAAATAAGTCCCTCTTCAGCTTCTGAGTGTTTTGCTCACCTGGACCAAATAAGACAATCCTGTCCATGGCTAAAGCAAAGGGATTTGTGCAACATGCTTGAATTGGAGAAGGGTTTGCCCCATAGGCCATATGTTTATTGCCAGATCTTACAGTTGTTCCTTTTAAGTTGAAGTTCGTGTCACGCTCTTTGATTGTCAAAGTCTGTCAAATTCTGCTCGTTTAGCTTTTTAAAGTTACCAAATACTGATCACTTTAGTAGCAGATTCGCTTCAAAATCCTCTCCTCTGAATAAATTGCCTGACTTGCAAGCATACCTTATCTTCAACTCACACTTCCACTGAAAGTAGATAATGATGAAGCAAAATCTGCAGTAATACCTGCAAGTATTACCTATAGTAAGACCTGCAACTTTAGAGTCACGTTCCTAGATGCTTTATTTGGGGCTACTGGTAGTTCTGGAAGTTTTATTTATGGACAGTTTGTGTGTGCTGAGTTGTCTGTGACTCCCACCATCATCAGTTTGCAGTTCTTTCTATGATGTGCTTCACTGATGACCAAGTCCAACTAAGTTCTGAGGACATTTGATTGTTGCTAAAATTTTAAATGAGAGCTCTGCGCACCTTGCAAGATTATGACCAGAATTCAGTTGATTAAAGAGATCTATTCATTCACATCTGAAAATAAATTTGATTCTCTATTTTCAGTTTGGTTTTAAGAAATTCTTTACTGCATTATCGAAAGTGTTTTTTTGTTTCTTAAAGGAAAACTAGTAAGATGTAGGTAATGATTTTAAAACCTTAGTGCTGGACAAAGCAAGAGTGTGCTTCCTGATGGTGTGTTTTACTAGGTGTTTGATCCCTGATTATTTTTTTGGGCTGGACATGTGATCATACTCTTGTTAAGCTGATGAAAGAAACCTCTCAGATTCAGTGAAAGTATACTCAGGCCCTCTGTGGAGTGTCTTCAAGCTTTGACCTCAGCATCTTGGAGCAGTTCAGAGTGACTTTCTCAGCTTTGCAGTAGAAAAGGCTGCATCAGCCTTAGCTGACCTTGGCTCCAGTGTGATTTTCACCTCACAAATGCCATAATGCTCCTGGGAAGCCAAGAATAGACATCAAAGACAGGAAGCTACTAATAGTCCTGGTTGTAAATTTCTTTGGCAATTCAGTCCACCTTTTCTGGAGCTCAAGACAGTTCCACGTCCTTCACTACCCTTCCCTGTGCTTTAGAGTAGCCATGCAGCCATTCCATTTTTTTAAATTAAGAAGTTGAGGTTCATTTTCCTCATTTTCTCTCAGGGTAGAGTGAATACTCTCGAATTCCACACCCCATCCCCCTTTTGTTTTGTTTTGTTTGATATTCTTTTTTTCTGTCTCCAGAAGTACTTTGAAGAGAGACAGACATTTTCTATCATTTAGCCAGAAATGCTCCCTTCTTCACTGGGAAGTGGCTTTTGCATAGTTTGGGCTGTTGTTCATTGCCACTGTGCTGCTCAGCTGCCAGCACAGCTCATGTTGGCCCATGGCCAGCTCATGTTGGCCCATGGCCACACCAGTCATTATCAGAGATCTAGACTCAGGATCCTCTGATGTTGCCTGTCTTTTAAACCAAGCAAAGCTGAAACATTGGATTGGCCAAAGCTTTCTGAAGTTTAATCTGAATATTGCAGCTGGCATAATTGCCTTTTGAAAGCACCAAAGGCTGTAAATTGTGGTTATAGAAACAGTCTCATTAAAGCTGAAGTGATGAATGGGCACCACTGGACTCAGAAAACACACCAGTCAATGCCTGAGGAGGTGATGTCAGGTGATGTTGGTCATACTTTATTTTTTTAAAGCTAATTGTTGTTGCTATAGAATTACATCAGATCTACTGATCACCCTCCTCAAAGCATGGCATGTGGGAACATGAGTGAAGTTTCTAAAGGTGCATTACGTTTTCTGGTGGTCAGCAGCAAGCCCTAGTAACCTCTCTGTCACATCAGTGAGCCACAAAGGTCAGCAAAGTGCTTGTTTTGCAGAAGTTGGCTTTAGTTTTAAGAAACAATGAAATAAAAGAGTTGCTTTTTGAAACGTGGGCATCCTGGAGAAAGTGTCTCCTTGAGATAGGTTATGTGCCTCTCCCACCTTTCGTTGCTTGCTCTTGAAAACAGAAGATTCATGTGGGTGAAACCTTTCAAGTGGAAGAATTGAAGTGTTTGCACTGTGTATCCCTGCTTAGAGGCAGAAATTAATTCAGGTGGCTTGAAACCTGCATTTTTTCCAATCTCAGGTACCTTCTATGAGACTGATGGAGGATGATAATAGAAATTAAAACAAGTAGCTGTTTGGAGGCCACTGTCTATGGCGTCTCAGCTGTTGACAGAGGTTTGGACGGCTGTGGGGTCAGCAACAGTGAGGCTGACTTGGGTAGTGACTTCTCTCTTCCAGAGAATGACATGAAGCTTAAACACTGTGGTTTGCCCTAGTGAAACCTTAAGGCTGGGTTAAATACAGCTCTCCCTTTATCTCACCCATAGAAGTCAATGTTGGTGTTTTTCATAGAATCAGCCAGGTTGGAAGAGACCTCCAAGATCATCCAGTCCAACCTGTCACCCAGCCCTATCCAGTCAACTAGACCATGGCACTAAGTGCCTCATCCAGGATTTTCCTGTTTGTGACGTTGCTGCTGGTTTTGACCAAGAAGATAATGCTGCCATGACTTTGAAGGTTCCTTGGGCTAGTGTTTAATTATGACCAGTGTGGCATTATATGGACTCTTCTGTTATGCTATTACTTCTTCCAGAACTTCCCTTTCAGAGTGAGTTCTGACAAACAACAAATGCTCAGCATGCAAAACTAGCTTTTGAAAGGAGAGGCTTAGGGTTCTTCCAGCATCTCTTACTAACCACTCCGTTAATATTCTGCATCAAAACCAAAATGCTCTAAATAATCCAATGCTGTTAAAGTTTGTATGTTAAGATGTAGTACTTCGTGAATTTGCTGTGGATTCATTAGGCATTAAGTCTCTGAAAGGTTAAAATCTGCTCTGTGTGAGCTGTTGCTTGGTGTTTCAGTCATGTTTCCAGAGGGCACTTGAACAAGCAGAAGAAAAACAAAAAATATCCAAAGGAGTATTTTAAAAAAAATCTCTTGTTTTACTTGTTTCTTTTGTTATCTTGACTGGCATGCACAGGGGACACAAAAATTTCCACCCAAAACTACAAACAGAGGCTTTGGCTGTCGTTACACTAAGCTGTCAGTATATAAGCTGGTGCAAACTGGGTGAAGACCTGGACTTCTCTGTGAACTTCAGTGTGACAGAGGAGCAGGGCACCACTGAAAAGCCAGTATCACAGTTAGTAACCAGTGATCATTTATCTTGATGCCATGTGTGATAAGAAGTATTTCCTCCCATAATTAGTATCTCCCCAGTGTTACTTTGTGGTAGATGTTGTAATGACTTCTGCAATATAGATGCAAGGAATGAAAAGACCTGTTGAGAATATAGAGAAAATACCTGTGCAGTTGAGCTAGGGAGAGAAAGGAAAATGCTCAGTGATTTGTTATACTCCCATGATGATACCATTGAATGTATGGAGAATGGGATCAGACCCCTTCTATACAGTACCATTGTCTTTATTGTTCAGTATCTGCTTTCTTGGGGACTCAGCAGAAAGCTTAGTCACATTTTAAATCTCATGTGGTCCCCTTACCTAAAATTTAAACAGGATTTGAGTGTTGCATAGGACCTGCTCAGAGTGTACCATGCCCTCAGGTTGAGCATTTGCCTAGTAAAAATGTCATCTTTTGAGCGCAGGTCTGAAACTGCTGAGAAGACTTCGTTAGAATGGCAAGATTAAGGCAGTGAGCAAAAGGGGTCCTACAAGAAGGATGGAGAGAGACTGGTTATAAAGGCCTGCAGTGACAGGATTGAGGGACAGTGACTTCAAGGTAGAGAAGAGCAGATTAAGATTGCATGTTAGGAACAGGTTCTTTACTGTGAGGGCAGTGGAATGCTGGAACAGGTTGCCTGGGGAAGTGATTTGGGCCTCATCCTTGCAGACAGGGCTGCAAGGCTTGACAGGGTGTCCCTGCTGACTGCAGAGGGGTTTGGACTGGATGACCTTTAAAGGTCCCTTCCAACCCAGACCATTCTATGAACTTTCTGTGTTTGTTGAGCATAGGCTGTAACTACCACAAAAGCAGGAGGACTCAGGATAGACACTGTGGGCACTGACTTCATCCCATTTTTTTATGTAACACTATTAATTATTAGCATAAAAATACTGGACAACAGAGAAACCCAGTACCAGCCTGGTAGAAAACAAATTTAAAGCCACACAGTATGTTGTACTGATGTAAGTAGAACTATCTGCATATAATGTGATTTTATTTATTGTTGTTTTGTGTAGGAGAGAGTGCCTGTGGATATAACCTTTGTCTATTTGTGTAATGTATTTTACATCTTTTACAGCCTGGTCATTTAAAATACCTACATTCATTGGTGTCCTTTTAACTTTTTAGTCTGTGCATTTTCTCTAACACACTTTAAAAATGCAAGAATATCACATAACCTCAATTGTAACAAAACGTTTCCATTAAAGACATAGGAATATGTTATCGCCTGTTCCTGTGATGTGTTTTGGCACCTGTTCACTACATTCTTGGTCTGTTTCATACAAAGAGCACTACCAGGTAGTATGGAGTTCATAATAGGAGAGTTATTCTGGGTCTTAGAATCATAGAATCATAGAATCAACCAGGTTGGAAAATACATCCAAGATCACCCAGCCCTATCCAGTCAACTAGACCATGGCACTAAGTGCCTCATCCAGGCTTTTCCTGAACACCCCCATGGACGGTGACTCCACCACCTCCCTGGGCAGCCCATTCCAATGCCAATCACTCTCTCTGCCAACAACTTCCTCCTAACATCCAGCCTATACTTCCCTCGGCACAACTTGAGACTGTGTCCCCTTGTTCTATTGCTGGTTGCCTGGGAGAAGAGACCAACCCCCACCTGGCTACAACCTCCCTTCAGGTAGTTGTAGACAGCAATGAGGTCCCCCCTGAGCCTCCTATTCTCTAGGCTGCACACCCCTAGCCTTGCCTTATAGGGTTTGTGTGGCACCATTCACCACGACTCTCTGGGCTTGGCCTTCCAGCCAATTCTTGACCCATATCAGAGTGAATCTGTCCAAGCCACGAGCTGCCAGCTTTGCCAGGAGCTTGTGGCAGACAGTGTCAAAGGCTTTGCTGAAGTGCAGGTAGACTACATCCACACCATATAGACACCTGGTTTTAATGGTTATGAAGGAAAGTATTGAGTCAGGAGTCAATCTAATCTTTCTTTGATGTTGTGATTTGGGCTGGCAAGTAAACACCAAGTGCCCACTTGGCTGCTCCCCCCTCAGCCACTGGGAAGAGAATCAGATGAAAAAGGTAAAAACTCTTGAAGGTTGAGGTAAGGACAGTTTAATAGAGCAACACAGGGAAGGAGAAAATCATAGTAGCAATACTGCTAAGGAAAGAATATATGAAGCACGATACACAATGCAATTGCTCACTACCCAGAACCCAGTGCCCAGACCATTTCTGACCTGTGATCCCTCTTCGCCCTTGCAGGCGTCCACACTTAATGTACTGAGCATGATGCCATATATTCTGGAATATTTCTGTGGCTAGTTCAGGTCTATCCTTCACTGATTTGGGTGATTGTTGCTGTAATACCACTGATGCAATGTATAGCAACCATAGTTGTGATGACATTCAGAGTTACATAGCAGTTAACATCATACAGTTTAATTAATCATGGAGGTACACATCAGAATTCTCCATTCTTCTTCATCACACCCCAAGTGCACACAGGTCTTTGAGCAAAAGCAGTGTTAGAGATGGCTTTGCCTTTACCTGAGGCTGGACTAACCCAGGCCAACCTCCCTAATATATTCTTTGACCTGTGAGGTCTACATCCTCTTCAACAGCATGTGGAAGTTTTGATTAGGCAGGACCAGCTTGATGGCAGATCTTCTAGTGTTAACTAAGCTAGAAGCCTTTGCTGAGTGTGTATCCCAATGAAGGTCCTACCCCTCCATTGCTCTCAATGTTGTTTTTAGCAGTCTATTGTAGTCTTTGATATTCCCAGGTGTGTGATACACGCACTTAGTGCCATGCTCTTTGGCCCAGGTGTCTATGAGGCTGTTTTGGAAAAGAGTGCTATTGTCTGACTCACTTCTTTCTGGGGTGCCTCGTTGCACAGGATTTGCTTTTCAAGGCCCAGGATAGTGTTCTGGCTGGTGGCACGGGGCATGGTATGTATTTTCTGCCATCCAGTTGTTGCTCCCACCATCGTAAGCACATGGTGCATGCCTTGGTGGGTTTGTGATGTAGTCAGTCTGCCAGGCCTCTGCATATTTACTTCACAGTCATCATCCCTTGTACCAGAGAGGCTTTAACCACTTGGCTTGCTTGAGTGCAGCACATGAGTAGATAAACTTGTGCAATAGCATCCATTGTCAGATCCACCCTTCAGTCACAAGCCTTTGTATTTATGGCACCTCTCTTCCGTGATGGCTGAAGTGTCATGGGCCCATCAACTTAGAAATAATTCATCCTTACATTGCCAGTCTAAAGCCACTTTGATCTCAGCAGCGTGCTCCACCTGATCATTGCTTTGATGTTTTTTAGTGGCCCAAATATTAGCCACGTGGGCATCCACATGGTGTAATTGTGCAGCCAGTGGCTCTAGCTGGTGAACGATAGATTGCTCCAGTGGAGCAGCCCAGGTGAGTTTACCTCTGCACTGCTAGTTGCTCTGCTTATATTGCAGTAACCACCCCCAGAGGGCATTTGCTGACATGCACGAGGCATTGAGGGATGGAGCACTGGCCCTTTTCCTCATCCAGCAATGTCCAGCAGTGCCTCGCAGTTTCTCTGCAGCTGAGACACAGTCCCGAAGAGAGGAAGAAGAGAGCTTCCCTTCATATTGCCAGAGTTGGCCAGCCACTTCATCTGCTCTTTGCCCCTCACCTACTTTTCATGATGCTGCTGCCAAGGAGTTGGTATATGACAGCAGTGCAGTTTGTAGCAACTCCAGCCACAGGTGTGGTGTGCATTGTACTGCAGCTGCATCTCTGGGTAGTTGTTCATCATTTGAGTGGTTATAAATCCCTTCCAGTGCAGACAGTTCCCTCAGGTACTGGATACCTCTCTCTGTGGTGGTCAACCTGCCTATGTGACATGTAATATTTTCCTCACAGGGGTACCTTTACACTTGACAGATGTCACCTTCGGAAGCCAAGGGCTTGTACCTGTTTTCCAATCACCTTGTCAATGCTCTGTTCCCTAGACAAGGAACTCAGTGACTTGGACTCTCTACCCTCTAATTCACTACTGGCCCCAGCCCTGTTCTCCCAGCATCAGAATGGCCAGGTAACAGTGTGCTTGCCTGGGTAGTAACTGAAGTCCTTTCATATCACACAGCTCATTTGGAGGCAGGCATTGGGTGATTATCTGTGGCTCTGCCTCTTCACCTGTTCTCATAATGACTCTTGTTCACCTTCATCCCTCGCTAAGTGAACTGAGGTTTTAATGTATTTTTTTTCTGTATAAGGGGAACTGGTACTGGCACCAGTTGGTTCTTTGGTTCTGGTGTAGTGCTCATTGCTGGGGTCTGAGTTGCCACAGTGCCTGTTGCCAAGGCTAGAGTAGTTGCAGTGCTTGTCATGAGGGCTGGAATAGCTGCAGTCCCTGTTGGTCAGTTTTTGTGCCCTTCCTCCTGAGAATGCTGCATCAAGCAGCGTTTGGTAGGGACTGGCCAGAGCCCAGCACAGTGCATCAGTGGAATAGTCACAGCACTTCCCTTACTAATATCATTTCCTCAGGGTCCCCTAGTTGTTCAGGAATGAAGCTCCAAATCACTGAAGGTGAGAATCACAGAATCACAGAACTTTAGAGGCTGGAAGGGACCTCCAGAGATCACTGAGTCCAACCCCCCTGCCAATGCAGGGTTCCCCAGAGTAGTTCACACAGGAATGCATCCAGGTGGGCTTGGAAAGTCTGCAGAGAAGGAGATTCTGGCACTAAGTGCCTCATCTAGTCTGCTTTCAAATACCTTCAGGGACAGGGACTGCACCACCAGTGCAAATCACTCTTTCTGTGAATAACTTTTTCTTAACATCAAGCCTAAACCTGCCCTGGTGCAACTTGAGGCTGTGTCGTCTTTTACTGGTTGCCTGGGAGAAGAGACCAACTCCCACCTGGCTACAACATCCTTTCAGGTAATTGCAGAGAGCAGTAAGGTCTCCCTGAGCCTCTTCTTCTCCAGGCTGTAAAGAAGTTTCTCCTCATGTTGACATGAAACCTTCTCTGTTCCAGTTTGTAGCTGTTGCTGCTTGTCTTATTGCTGCTGACCAGCAAAAAGAGATTGGCCCCATCCCCTTGACACCCACTTCTCAGATATTTGTGCACATTAATCAGATCTCCTCTCAGTTTTCTCAAGAACAAACAGCCCCAGGTTTCTCAGTCTCTCTTTGTAGAGAGGATGCTCAAGTCCCCCAGTCATCCTCATTGCTCTCCACTGGACTCTTTCCAGCAAGTTCCTGTCTCTCCTGAACTGGGGAGCCCCAAACTGGACACAGTATTCCAGGTGTGGTCTCACCAGGGCAGAGTATAGAGGGAGAATAACCTTCCTAGAACTGCTGGGCACATTTTCTTGATGCGCTCCAGGATGCCATTGGCTCTCTTGGCCAAGTTCTCTATATACCTGCACATACTCTCTCACAGGCTGTGCCTCCCACATCTGGTAGTGTTCCTCAATAAAAAGTTTATTGAGTTTAAAAATACCTGAAACATATTCAAGAGACATAGCCATTACAGCCTGCTGGCTTGAATATATGAAGCATATTTTTAAATCCTCAAAAGTTACAGCAAGGACTTGCACGACAACCATGCCGCACACAAATGACCATGTTGCCAAATAAACTTCGTGACCAGTGCTGTAATCGAGTCGTAAGTTGCCATTATTTAGTACAGCAAAATAGAATAGAATAGAATAGAATCAATCAGGTTGGAAGAGACCTCCAAGATCATCCAGTCCAACCTAGCACCCAGCCCTATCCACTCAACTAAACCATGGCACTAAGTGCCTCATCCAGTCTTCTCCTGAACACCCCCAGGGACGGTGACTCCACCACCTCCCTGGGCAGCCCATTCCAATGCCAATCACTCTCTCTGTGAAGAACTTCCTCCTAACATCCAGCCTATACTTCCCCCGGCACAACTTGAGGCTGTGTCCCCTTGTCCTGTTGCTGGTTGCCTGGGAGAAGAGACCAACCCCCACCTGGCTACAACCTCCCTTCAGGTAGTTGTAGACAGCAATGAGGTCTGCCCTGAGCCTCCTCTTCTCCAGGCTAAACAACCCCAGCTCCCTCAGCCTCTCCTCATAGGGTTTGTGTTCCAGGCCCCTCACCAGCTTTGTTGCCCTTCTCTGGACACGTTCCAGCACCTCAACATCTCTCTTGAGTTGAGGAGCCCAGAACTGGACACAGTACTCAAGGTGTGGCCTGACCAGTGTTGAGTACAGGGGAAGAATAACCTCCCTCCTCCTACTGGCCACACTGTTCCTGATACAGGCCAGGATGCCATTGGCCCTCTTGGCCACCTGGGCACACTGCTGGCTCATCTTCAGCCTACTATCCACCAGTACCCCCAGGTCCCTTTCCTCCTGGCTGCTCTCCAGCCACTCTGTCCCCAGCCTGTAGCGTTGCTTGGGGTTGTTGCGGCCAAAGTGCAGAACCCTGCACTTGGCCTTGTTAAATTTCATCCCATTGGCCTCTGCCCACCCATCCAGCCTGTCCAGGTCCTTCTGCAGGGCTCTCCTACCTTCCAACAGATCAACACCTGCTCCTAGCTTGGTGTCATCTGCAAACTTCCTGATGCTGGACTCAATCCCCTTATCCAGATCATCAATAAAGATATTGAACAGGACTGGGCCCAGCACTGATCCCTGGGGAACACCACTAGTGACAGCTGCCAACTGGAAGTGGCACCATTCACCTCCACTCTCTGGGCTCGGCCTTCCAGCCAGTTCCTGACCCAGCACACAGTGAATTTGTCCAAGCCATGAGCTGTCAGTTTAGCCAGGAGCTTGTTGTGACAGACAGGGTCAAACACTTTGCTGAAGTCCAGGTAGACTACATCCACAACCTGCCTCACATTCACCAGGCAGGTAACCTGATCATAAGAGGAGATCAGGTTGGTCAGGCAACTGAGCCCTCTCCCATAGGTGATAAACATCACCTCAAGGAATATGCAGTGTATGTTAGGATTTACATACTACCATATGAATAAGTGAACCAACATTGTGACCAACATTCATTTAACTAACGTAATGAATGCATATAGAACATTGTTTCAGCATGTCTTGGTCAGATCTGCTGTTGTCTCAACCCTTTGAGCTTCATAATGGGTACCAGAAGTACTGTCCTGGTTTAGGCTGCTCGCTCTCACCTCCCTCCCATAGTAGGATGAAGGGCAATCAGAAGAAAAAGTAACAACTGTTGGCTTAAGGACAGTCTAATAGGACAAAACAAGGATAGAAGAAATAATAATGACCGTAATAGTAATAAAAGAATGTAGGATGTGAGTGGTGCACAATGCAATTGCTCACGGCAGAGAACCCAATGCCCAGCTTGTTTCTGAGTTGCAATCATAGAAGCATAGAATCATAGAATCAGCCAGGTTGGAAGAGACTTCCAAGATCAGCCACTCCAACCTATCACCCAGCCCCATCCAGTCAACTAGACCATGGCAGTAAGTGCCTCATCCAATCTTTTCTTGAACACCTCCAGGGATAATGACTCCACCACCTCCCTGGGCAGCCCATTCCAATGCCAATNTCCTTTCCACATGTACCCTGCCCTCATCAGCTCCCTGAGTTTATGTAATGAGCACGATGTTGTGTGCAGTTGAATATGCCCTTGTTTAGGACATGTCAGCTCTCCTAGCAGTGTCCCCTCCCAGCTTTCTTGTGAAAATTAACCGTATCCCAGACAAACCCAGGACACTTTGCATAGAAAATTCTCCCCGCTGTTTTAAGGTCTGGGAAAAGTTTTAATCAGGATAAACAAACATTGGTAATTTTTCTATTTGTCCTCAGTCCTCCAGAAATGCAATTCTTTCCTATGCTATTAAATAGTCTTCAAATCATCCTGTTTTGTCTAGCCTTTTGCCTTCAGTATGCAATCGTCTGGTTTAGCCAAATTTCAGATTTGTGCTTGGGAATAAGCCAGGCCTTGATAATCTAAAATAACTTGGAAATGAGTGTGAGGAAGAGGTGCCTCTTCGTGCTCATATCAAAACTACAAGTACCAAGAATTCATGGGGGAGTTGATAGAGATATGGAAACTTCCTCAGGGTTAACTATGGACCTAAAATCTTTCTGCAGCCTAAGATAACAGAAATAAAACAAAACAAACCCAACAAAATCCCACAGCAAAAAAACAGGGAAAATACAGGCTCAGAGAGGTCTGCTCATTTAGGGGAGGGTTAAACTACCTTCTATGCTTTTCACTTTCTCTATACAGATCAATAAATTTAATTAGCTCAGCACCGTCAACAAGGAAGTTAATATTACCAGTTTGTAGAGCTGATTCAGAGGTACAAAGTGACTTTTTTTGGTGTGGGTTTTTGGTTGTTGTTGTTTGGGATTTTCTTTGTTTGTTTGTTTTTGATTGCAGCAGATATTCTTGATATTACAGAATCACAGAATGTTAGAGGTTGAAAGGGACCTCCAGAGGTCATTGAGTCCAACCTCCCTGCCAAGGCAGGATCCCCTAGGGTAGTTTGCACAGGAACGCATCCAGGTGGGTTTTGAAGGAGAAGGAGACTCCGCAACGCCCCTGGGCAGCCTGTTCCAGGGCTCTGACACTCTCACTGTCAAGAAGTTTCTCCTCATGTAGAGATGAAACCTTCTCTGTTCCAGTTTGTAGCTGCTGCTTCTTGTCTTAATTGCTGCAGACCAGCAAAAAGAGATTGGCCCCAGCCACTGACACCTACCTCTCAGACATTTGTACACATTGATCAGATCTCCTCTCAGTCTTCTCCAAACTAAACAGCCCCAGGGCTCTCAGTCTCTCTTTGTAGGGAAGATACTCAATTCCCTTGGTCATTCTCGTGGCTCTCTATTGGCCTCTTTCCAGTAAGTCCCTGTCTCTCCTAAACTGTGGAGCCCAAAACTGGACACAGTATTCCAGGTGTGGTCTCACCGGGGTAGAGTAGAGGGGGAAGAAGAACCTCCCTAAACCTGCTGGGCACACTTTTCCTGATGCACCCCAGGATGCCACCACAAGGGCACATTGCTGGCCCATGCAGAACTTGCTGCTCAACAGCACTCCAAGGTCTTTCTTCACAGAGCTGCTTTCCAACAGGGCAGCCCCCAGCCTGTGCTGGTGCCTGCTGTTATTCCTCCCCAGAGGCAGGACCCTGCACTTGTCCTTAATGAACTTCTTGCGGTTTACCTTCACCCAGCTCTCATCCTGCTCTCATCCTGTCCAGAGCTTGTTGGATGGCACCACCCCACCACCCCCCCCCCCAGTTTTGTATCATCATCAGCTTGGTGAAGGTGCACTCAATGCCCTCATCCAGGTTGTTAATAAAGATATTGTACAAGACTGGACCTGCAGGTCTCCAAGTTGACTCTGTGCCACTGATGACAACTCTGTGAACTCCATTGTTGAGCAGTTTTCAATCCACCTCACAGACCAACCATCTATGCCACATCTCCTGAGCTTACCTATGAGGATGTTATGGGAGACATTATCAACAGCCTTGCTGAAGTCAAAGTATATGACATCCACACCTCTTTGTTCATCTACCCATTTGGCCATGGTTTCATAGAAGGCTATCAGGTTAGTCAAGCAAGATCTCCCCTTAGTAAATCCATGTTGGTTACTCCTGATGATCTTCTTTTCTTCCACGTGGTTAGAGATGGCCCCCAGAATGAGCTGCTCCATCAGCTTTCCGGGGATGGAGGTGAGGCTGACTGATCTGTAGCTGCCTAGGTCTTCATTCTTGTCCTTTTGGAAGACTGGAGTGACATTGGCTTTCTTCCAGTTGCCAGGCACCTCTCCTGTTCTCCATGACTTTTCAAAAGTGATGGAGAGAGGCTCAGCAACAGTGCCAACCAATTCTGTCAGCACTCATCGATGCAACCCATCAGGGCCCCTATGAGGACAGACTGAGGGAGTTGGGGCTGTTCAGTCTGGAGAGAAGAAGGCTCTGAGATGACCTTATTGTGGCCGTTCAGTATCTTAAGGGGGCCTACGAGAAAGCTGGGGAGGGACTTTTTAGGATAGTGATAGGACTAAGGGGAATGGAACAAAGCTAGAAATGAGTAGATTCAGACTGGATGTCAGGAAGAAGTTCTTCAGCATGAGGGTGGTGAGACTCTAGAACAGGTTGCCCAGGGAGGTGGTGGAAGCCCCATTCCTGGAGGTGTTTAAGGCCAGACTGGATGAGGCTCTAGACAGCCTTATCTAGTGAGGGGTGTCCCTGACCTTGGCCATGAAATTGAAACTAGATGGCCCTTGTGGTCTCTTCCAACCCTGACTGATTCTGTGATTCTATGATTTGTGTGTCTTCAGTTGGTAAGATCTCTAATTCATCCTGACTGACTGGTGGAGTGTCCTCCTCCCTCCAGTTCTGCTCCCTTGCTTCCAGAGACTGGGACTTCTGAGGGCAAGTCTTAGGACATTCAGCAGCTCTGTCATCTCTGCATGCTTTGTTACCATATCTCCCTTACCATTCAGTAGTGGACCCACCTTTTCCTTGCTCTTCCTTTCATCATCGATGTATTGGAAAAAGCCCATCCTGTTTTCTTTCACATCCCTGGCAAGACTTAGTTCCAAGAGAGTCTTGACCTTTCCTGTCACATCTCTACATTCTCTGGCAATGTTTCTTTAATCCTCCCAATTGACCAGACTTCTGTTCCACATATTGTAATCTTCCTTTTTCTTTTGGAGTTTTCCCAAGAGTCCCCTGCTTGTTTGTGCAAATCTCCTGCCTATTTGACTTGATTTTTTGTTTCAGAGAATACACTTTTCTTAAAGTTGGAGGAGGTTGAGTATTAACCAGCTCTCTTAGTCCTCCCTTCCTTCTAGAGCCCTAGCCCACTGGATACTGCTGAGTTTTGAAGAGAGCAAAGTTAGGCCTCTTGAAGACCAGTGTAGAGTTTTACTTATATTTATGTATTAATAATTTTATTATCTTTCTCTAGTCATACTAAACTCTAACATGTCCTGATCACTACGGCCGAGATTACCCCCAGCCTTGACATCTACAGGCAGTCCTTCTTAGTTTGTTAATACAGGGTCCAGCATGGTGCTCCTCCTCACAGAATCACAGAATGTCAAGGGCTGGAAGTGACCTCAAAAGCTCAACCAGTCCAACCCCCCTGCCAGAGCAGGATCACCTGTACTAGATCACACAGAAATGTGTTCAGGCAGGTTTTGAATATCTCCAGAGAGAGAGTCTCGACAACGCCCCTGGGCAGCCTGTGCCAGTGTTCTGGCACCCTCTCAGGGAAAGAATTCATAGAATCATATAATCAGTCAGGGTTGGAAGGGACCACAAGGATCACCTAGTTCCAACACCCCTGCAATGGGCAGGGACACCCTACCCTAGATCAGGCTGGCCAGAGCCCCACCCAGCCTGGCCTTAAATACCTCCAGGGACAGGGCCTCAACCACCTCCCTGGGCAACCCATTCCAGCCTCTCACCACTCTTATCCTCAACAACTTCCTCCTACATCCAGTCTGAGTNCGGCTGCTTTCCAGCCCGTCCCTGCCCATCCTGGATTTGTGCTTGAGATTGCCTCTACCCAGATGCAGGACCCTGCACTTGTTCTTGTTGAACCTCATGAGGTTGACTTGTGCCCACCTCTCCAGCCTGTCCAGGTCCCTCTGGATGGATCCCTTCCTTCCAGCCTGTCTTCTACACCACACAGCTTGGTATCATCAGCAAACTTGCTGAGGGTGCACTCAATACCTCTGTCCATGTCACCCACAAAGCTCTTGAACAAGACTGGTCCCAGGACTGATCCCTGACGGACTCCTCTTGTCACTGGTCTCCACTCCTCATATTTACATGAAAATTCCTGTGCCTTAGCTTCCCGCTGCCCTTTGTCCTGTCGTTGCGCATCACTGAGCAGAGCCTGGCTCCATCCTCCTGGCACTTACCCTTTGTATCTTTATAAACAGTCTCCTCTTCTCCAAGCTAAAGAGCCCCAGCTCCCTTGGTCTCTCTTCATAAGAGAGAAGGTCCATTCCCTTAATTATCTTTGTGGCTATGTGCTGGACTCTCTCAAGCAGTTGGTTCTTGAACTACCTGCAGGAGAAAGTTGTCCTCAATGCACTGCAGGAACCGTTTGGACTGTTTATTCTTTGCTTTATGATCTTTCCAACTGATATCAAAGTGATTGAAGTCACCTATGAGCACCAGGGCACTGATCTTGAGGCTATTTAGAGCTGTCTGTAGAAGTCCTCATCATCAGCTTCTTCCTGGTTTGGTGGCCTGTAGTAAATGCCTACAACCACATCGTTCATGTTTGCATGTCCTTTGATTCTTACCCATGAGCTTTCAATGCTTTCATCCTGTTCCCCTGGGTTAAGCTTAATGCATTCTGGTTGTTTACTGTCATAGAAAGCAACTCCACTACCTTCCCTTGTCAGTCTTATCCTTCCTGAAAAGTCCACAGTCATCCATTACCACATTCCAGTCGTGTGAGCTGTGTTGTGTGTGTGGGCAACTTTTTATTCTCCTTAACAGCCGTGGCTAGCCTAAGTTCTAAATTTCTAAACTGAAAGTTCGCTTTTGCCTCTCTCATTTTCTTCCTAGCAGACCTAGCAACATCCTTGAACTCTCCCTGGGACACCTCCCCTTTTTTCCAAAGGTGATACACTCTCTTTTTTATCTTTAATTCCTTTAGCAGCTCCTTGCCCATCCAGCCTGGCTGCCTCCCTTACTGGCTCCTCTGCCGGTACAATGGCACAGCAGCTCCTGTGCTTTCAGGAGTTCCTTCTTGAA
>WAAF01016007.1:0-20075 GCA_013400475.1 Tricholaema leucomelas
CCTTTAAGGTCCCTTCCAACCCATTCTATGTGCAGCAAGCTCCTAACCCACTCTCTTCATGTGAGATGATCTATCAGGGCAGGAGCTTCAGCCTCACAACCAACCAGTCCAATAAAATCTGCTCTCAGAGCTTCCTGACATTCAGCACTTAATATGCTTTAGCTACTAACAGACCTTTCCCACCTCACCCCAAGCTCTGGAGGAGGATGTGTGGACATGGCTGCCTGGGGAGGTGATGGAGTCACTATGCCTGGAGGTGTTCAAGAAATGCATGAACACAGCACTTTGAGTCATGGTTTGGTGGCTGTGGTGGTGGTAGGTTGATGTTTGGACTCAGTCATCTTAGAGAAGCATAAAACAGAAGCACAATGAGGATGGTGAGAGCCTGGAACAGGTTGCCCAGGGAGGTGGTGGAAGCCTCATCCCTGAAGGTGTTTAAGGCCAGGCTGGATGAGGCTGTGGCCAGCCTGATCTAGTGTGAGGTGTCCCTGCCCATGGCAGAGGGGTTGGAACTGGCTGATCCTTGTGGTTCCTTCCAACCCTGACTGATTCTATGATCCTGTGATGTTCCCTTTGGGTTTTACTTCATGAACCTGCAGGAGTTCTCTGGATTTAGGGTGTTGGAGCAGCTCTGCTGTGAGGACAAGCTGAGGGAGCTGAGAGTGTTCAGCCTGGAACAGAGAAGGCTCCAGGGAGACCTAATAGTGACCTGCCAGCACCTGAAGGGGACTTCTGCATTTAGGGAGTTGGAGCAGCTCTGCCATGAGGACAGGCTGAAGGAACTGGGAGTGTTCAGCCTGGAGCAGAGAAGGCTCCAGGGAGACCTAATAGTGACCTGCCAGTACTTGAAGGGGACCTACAAGAAGGATGAAGAGAGACTGTTTACAGAGGCCTGCAGTGACAGGATGAGGGCAGTGGCTTCAAACTGGAGCAGAGCAGATTTAGGTTGGATATTAGGAACAAGTTCTGCACCAGGAGGGTGCTGAAACACTGCAACAGGTTGCCCGAGGAGGTGATTGAGGCCTCATCCCTGGAGATATTCAAGGGCAGGCTGGACAAGGCTCTGGGCAACCTGATCTAGTGGAGGATGTCCCTGCTGACTGCAGGGAGGGTTGGACTAGATAAGCTTTGGAGCTCCCTTCCAGCCTGGACCATTCTATGACTTGGCTCTTGCCTCTGTGGTCGTTAAATCAGCCAAAGCTCCCCAGGTGGCATCCGCGGCTCCGGCATCCGTCACGGAAAGGTGGTGGCAAAGTTGATGTGTTTCAGGCTGCCAGTTACCTGTTTAATTTTCTTTCCCTGCCCCTCCCCTGCTTGTCTCCAGGTTCAGTTGAATGCTGGCCAGCTGCAGTATATCCGCTTAGCCCAGCCTGTGTCAGGCACCCAGGTAGTCCAGGGGCAGATCCAGACGCTTGCAACCAATGCGCAGCAGGTACGAACTCCACCGGCAGGGCTGCCACCCACTCCACACTGTTGCTCCCCCAGCTCCTCCAGCTGCCAATTCCACTCTTGGGCCAGGATTCCTGCATTCTCTTTTGTTTTTTCCACCTCTCCTTCCTGTTCCTTCCATCAGCATAATAGAAGCCAAGGAGCACAGCAGGAGCCTCCTTTAGCTGTACGTGAAGGGTGCATGCTTATGTCTGTCCGTGTGTCTGACTGGCTGTGTAAAGCTCCTGCTGCTTCTGAGCTGACTGCAGGTTAAACTTCAGTTCATCAACCTTCTCTTTGCTTCTGCTCCTTCTGGCTGGGTGAGAGAGAAGCAGCCCTGCAGCCTCTCAGGAAAGCTATGGGCAAGGTGAAGCTGCAAGCCTGGCAGCAGGTTGTCTCCTGTTCTTGTTGAGGCTGGTCTCTAAGGGATTCTTCTCTGCCTTCAGAGGACAGGGAGGTTGCTGCTTTTCTCTGCTCCTGGAGGCCACCTTCTCCTCAGCCAAGGGTTTGGAATGGCTGACTCCATGGCCTTTGGTCTTGACTTGTGCTTAGCACCAGCAGGACTGGGGCTTGAGCTGTATCCTGCCCATGATGTGATGGGGTGATGAGGTCTGAAAGAGTCTCAGAGCTCTCAAAAGGCAGCAGCAGGATATTGTTAGCGAGGCTCTGAGCCTCTCCCAAGTGCTGTTAGTGATCATCCTTCTCTTCTGCTTGTAGATAACACAGACAGAAGTCCAGCAAGGACAGCAGCAGTTCAGCCAGTTCACAGATGGACAGGTAAGAGCTCGAAGTGTTCCTTGGTGCTCAGGCCCTTGTAATCCAGAGAGGTTGTGGAATCTCCTTCCTTAGAGACTTTCAAGACCCATCTGGACCTGTGTCACCTGGGCAGGGGAGGATGGTACAGATTTTATTTGGACCCAAGAGTTGCTGTTAATCACAGGCTCACAGATGTTAGGGGTTGGAAGGGACCCAAGGAGATCACCCAGTCCAACCCTCCCTACCAGAGCAGGACCACACAATCTAGCTCAGGTCACACAGGAACACATCCAGACAGGCCTGGAAAGGCTCCAGAGAAGGAGACTCCACAACCTCTCTGGGCAGCCTGTGCCAGGGCTCTGGGACCCTTCCAGGCAAGAAGTTCCCCCTTGTGTTGAGCTGGAACCTCCTGTGCTGCAGCTTCCATCCATTGCTGCTTGTCCTGTCCCAGGGAGCAGTGAGCAGAGCCTGTCCCCCACTCCTGACCCCCAGCCCTCAGATAGTTATCAGCATTGATTCAATCCCCTCTCAGTCTTCTCTTCTCCAGACTAAGCAGCCCCAGGGCCCTCAGCCTCTCCTCCTCAGGCAGAGCTCCACTCCCCTCATCATCCTCATAGCCCTCCCTTGGACTCTCTCCAGCAGATCCCTGTCCCTCTCCAACTGGGGACCCCAAAACTGAAGGCAGTGCTCTAGATGAGGTCTCACCAGGGCAGAGCAGAGAGGGAGGAGAACCTCCCTTGATCTGCTGGACCCTCTCTGCTTAATGCCCCCCAAGATCCCATTGGCCTCTTGGCCCCCAGGGCACATTGCTGTGCCATGGATGTTCTCCCCCAGCACTCCCAGGTCCCTCTCCTTGGGGCTGCTCTCCAGCAGTCACCTCCCAGCCTGGACTGCTGCAGTTTGTTCTCCCTCCCCAGGTGCAGGACTCTGCACTTGTCCTCGTTGAACCTCATTTAGTTCCTCTGTGCCCAGCTCTGTCTGCCCAGGGCTCTCTGGATGTCCCCACCTGACATGCAGAGTTAATGCATCTGCATGAGGAGCAAAGGCTGAGACCCCTGGGGGTGCTGTGCCTGGAGAAGAGCAGCCTGAAAGGGGATCTGAGCAATGCTCAGCAAGAGATAAAAGGTGGGGAGCAAAAGGTTCTTCTCAGTGGTGCTCAGGGACAGGACAAGGGGCAGGGGACACAAACTGGCACGCAGGAGGTTCCATCTGAACAGGAGGAGAAACTTGTTTGGTGTGAGGCTGCTGGAGGCCTCAGGCAGGCTGCCCAGAGAGGTTGTGGAGTCTCCTCTGCAGAGCTCCCAACCCCCCCTGGCCGTTGTGCTCCTGGGCAAGCTGCTGTGGGTGCCCTGCTGGAGCAGGGTGGGTTTGGTCTGGATGATCTCCAGAGGTCCCTTCCCAACCCTACCGTGCTGGGGGTGCTGAGCTGCTCAGGCTGTGCTCAGAAGGAGCTGGTGCTGGGTGTGATGAGCACTCTCAGCCATTTCTTTCCTTTGCTGCTATCTCCCACCAGCAACTTTACCAGATCCAGCAAGTGACCATGCCTGCAGGCCAGGACATCACCCAGCCCATGTTCATCCAGTCCACCAACCAGACCTCAGATGGCCAAGCCACGCAGGTGACAGGGGACTGAAGGGGGACACTGGATTGAATCTTCTCCCTGCGTGGAGCCAAACCAACCTGACCTTTACCACACCAACCTGGTCTGATGCCTACATCTGCTTCTGTCCATCTGCCCTCCATAGCAAGCCTGTAGCAGGCTGCAATCTCTGCTGCACTCTCTCCACCTTCCTCTGGTGGGTCTGGGAGGATATCCAACAGGCCACTGAGAAGAAGGCAAGAATTATTCCTTTGGGATTCTTGGGTTTTTTAGGAGTCAATATTTCAGTGTCTTCAGCTGCTTATCCAAGCCCAGAAAAGAAGAACAACTCCTCAGGAAGGGGAAAAAAAAAACAAAACAAAAAAAAAAGGGATTTGTAGCATCTCAGTGGAAGGTGGAAAAGGTTTTTATCTGGTCAAGTTGTTGTTGTCACTATTAAAGGGTCTTGCATCTGGTTTGTGGTAAGAGCTTTATTCCTGCTGTTTTCTTGGGCTGCTTTGGTTGGTTTATTTTTCTCCCCTCTCTACCTAGAGCTAGATCCAATCCTCTCATCTCAGTGCTTTAGTCGAGCCTGTATGGGAGGGAGTGGTGGATGTGTGTGGTAGGTTCTCCTCTCCTCCTGTTTTTGGGGTAAAGCCTGAGCCATTACCTATGGGCAAAAGGGAGAAGAGGAGGAGCAATTCAAATGCAAAGGAACATTCCTCCTGTGCTGTCTGTGTTGTGTTTGGGTTTGAGGTTGTTTGTTTGTTTGGGTTTTTTTTTAAGGGGCAAAATGATTTTAAGTTGATTTATTCCAGCAACACTAAATGGAAACCTGGACAAGGCCCAGCCCTGCTGTTAACTGTTGTGTTAGCTTCAGTCTGCCTGTAATATAAGCTTCATACCATGCAATAAATCTCCTTTGTAAGATGATTGCCTCTGCTTTGTGAGCCCTGCCAAGCAAAGTGGCCTCAAGCCCTGCAAAACCTTGCACCTGGAACACTGAAACCAGCAATGCACAGCTTGAAGGTGGCCCTGGAGAAGGGGTTTGGGGGTGGCACAGAATGACAGAATGCCAGGCTGGAAGAGACCACAAGGATCATCTGCTCCAGGCTTTCTAAGGGGTGGTGGAGCTGAAATGAGCTGGCCCAGCATGCCTGAGCTGAAATCAGCTGGCCCAGCAGCCTGGCAAGCTGAGTCTTCAAACTGCCCAGTGCAGGCGACTCCACTGCTGCCCCTGGGGGATGATTCCAACCTCTGACTGTTCTCTTGGGGAAAGATTTTCCTCTGGAGTCCAATGGGAACCTCCCCAGCAGTAACTTGGCCCAATCACCTCTTGTCTTCTCCATGGGATTCCTTGTAAAAAGAGTCTCCATCATCCTTGTAGCCACCAGGACTGCTCCATGGTGCTGAGGTCTCAAGGCTGAACACACTCAGCAAACTCAGCCTTTCCTCCTGGTAGGACTTCCAGGGCTCTGAGGGGTATGGAGAAGTGGGACTCAGGTTATCATGAGGTTCAACAAGGCCAAGTGCAAGGCCTTACAGCCAAGCCAGGCCAAATCTTGGTTTCAGTCCAGGCAGGGGATGAAGAGCAGCCCTTTGGAGGACTTGAGGATGCAAAGCTGGAGGTGAGCCAACAGCAGGGGTGCAGGTTTGTGACTGAGAACCTTCATGTGTCCAACATGAAGCTACTGGACAGAGTTGGGACTTTGTCCAGAGGAGGTTCTGTGGCTTTGTTTTGTGCTGGGCAGAGCCAGGGGACAGTGCCAGGACAAGGCCAGTGCTGCCACTTGCCTTCACCTGGCAGAAGTGCTGAGTTTGCCAGGCCTTTGCCATGAGGTGAGGCTGACTGCTCCTGTGGGTGGCACAGAACACGGTGCCCAGGCTGCTCAGCCTGTGTGGATGCTTCCTCTGGCAGTGCAGGGTGTGGAGCTCACCCTGGCACGGGTGCCCACACAAGAACTGCAGGGTGGGGGGGAAGCTGCTGCTGTGGGGAAGGAAAACTCCACTTCAGCACTTGGCTGGAGCAAGCTCCTTAAATCTGGGCCAGGTTGTTCCAGGCAGGCAGAGGAGTTTGCTGCATCACCTGAGCTTTTGAAATGTCAATTGTCTTATTTTGGGTTCAAACTTTCCCAATCTTGCAGTGCTCAGGAGCCAGCAGCAAAGTGCAGGAGCAGCAGCAGCAAAGAGGTGCAGCCAGGCACCTTCCTGGGCATCAACCCTTGGGTACCACAGCCTTGTGCAGGTAGAGTTCGAGGGGTGGTGGGCACAGAGCAGCATCCTCATTGCTCTCCCTGAAAGGTGCCAGGTGGAGGTTGGCCTCTTCTCCCTGGGAGCAATAGGAGGTGGCCTCAAGTTGCACCAAGGGAGGTTTAGGTTGGACACAAGGAAACAATTTGTTGACCAAAAAGGTTCTCAAACCCCTTCCCTGGGGCAGCGCTGGAATTCCTCATCCCTGGAAGGGTTTCAAAGGCGTGGAGCTGTGGTGCTGAGGGCTATGGTTTAGTGGTGACCTGACAGTGCTGGGCTGCTGGTTGGATTTGATCATCTGAAAGGTCTTCTCTAACCAAAAGCGAGTCTGTGGCTCCGTCTCCTGTGCGCGAAAATCGACGAAGCTGGGAGGAAAAGAGCAGCTGCGGCTGTGGGCTCGGCCACGAGAGGGCAGCAGAGAGCAGCTGGGGGGAGCAGGGCTGGAGGCGGCGCAGGGCTCGGGGGGAGCAGAGCTTGGAGGAGCAGGGCTGGGGGCGCAGGGCTGGGGGGAACAGAGCTTGGAGAAGCAAGGCTGGGGGGAACAGAGCTTGGAGGAGCAGGGCTGGGGGCGCAGGGCTGGGGGGAACAGAGCTTGGAGAAGCAGGGCTGGGGGCGCAGGGCTGGGTGGGAGCACGGCTGGGGAGCAGAGCTGGGGGCTCAGGGCTGGGGGGAACAGAGCTTGGAGGGGGTGCAGGGCTGGGGGTAACAGAGCTGGGATCAAAGGGCTGGGGGAGCAGGGCTTGGAGGAGCAGAGCTTGGAGGAGCAGGGCTGGGGGGAACAGAGCATGGGGGAGCAAAGATTGGAGGAGCAGGGCTGGAGGGGGAGTAGGGCTGGAGTGGGAGTAGGGCTGGAAGGGGAGCAGAGCTGGGAGCCTGGGTTTGGTTGGCAGAGCCTTTTGAGCTCACCCAGTCCTACCCTGCTCTAACTCTGCTAAACCTTGGGCTAAGCCATGGCCCTCAGCACCACAGCTCTGCCTCTCTGAAACCCCTCCAGGGATGGGCATTCAGCTACCTCCCTGGGCAGCCTGTGCCAGAGTTTGAGAAGGCTTCCAGGGAAGAATTTTCTCCTAGGGTCCAACCTGACCCTCCCCTGGTGCAGCCTGAGCTCATTTCCTCCTGTCCTATCACTTGTTCCTTGGCAGAAGAGACCAACTCTGGCTTCAGCCTCCTGTCAGGGAGTTGCAGAGAGCCAAAAGGTCTCCCCTCAGCCTCCTTTTCTCCAGGTTGAACACTCCCAGCTCCATCAGCTGCTCCTCAGAAGATGTCACAGTCCCACCACTACTGCTAGGCCACTGCCACTAACCCATGTCCCTCAGCACCACAGCTCAGTGCCAGTGGGACAGTAAAGCTCAACTCAGCCACACTGTTCCTCTGAGTTCCAGCAAGCTGCTGATGGTCAGGTTGAGAAGCTGAGGTGATGCTGAGCACCTGCCCTCTGCACCACAGAGCTGGATTGCATCCCAGCAGCTCTGCTGGCAGAGCATCCTTCTGCCTGAGGGACCTGGAGCTGCTTAGTCTGGAGAAGAGAAGACTGAGAGGGGATTGAATCAATGTCTATAACCGAGGGCTGGGGGTCAGGAGGGGGGGACAGGCTCTGCTCACTGCTCCCTGGGACAGGACAAGCAGCAATGGATGGAAGCTGCAGCACAGGAGGTTCCAGCTCAACACAAGGGGGAACTTCTTGCCTGGAAGGGTCCCAGAGCCCTGGCACAGGCTGCCCAGAGAGGTTGTGGAGTCTCCTTCTCTGGAGCCTTTCCAGGCCTGTCTGGATGTGTTCCTGTGTGACTTGAGCTAGATTGGATGGTCCTGCTCTGGCAGGGGGAGGTTGGACTGGATGATCTCTTTGGGTCCCTTCCAACCCCTAACATCCTGAGATCCTGGGACCCTGTGTGCCTTGCAGCTGGGAGCAGAGCTGGGGAATCAGCTTGTGAGGGTGGAGAGATCCATGTGGCTCCTGGATGGACACAGGCAGCTGCCTCCTGTTTGCTATCAGCCCTTGGCAGAGGCTCTTCTCCAGGAAAGCTTCTTAGCCAAAGCCCTTCTCTTTGCCTAAAATAGGTTAAATTTGAACAGGAGTAAATTGGTTAAGGGACAGCAAATAGGGGAGAAGAAGATGCTGAGATGCTGCTGCTGAATGGAGAGAAGATTCCAATGGAAGCCTTTTGCCTCCAGCTGGAGGAGATGCTGGGTTTGAGCTGCTCAGCATCAGCTTGATGGTCACTCAAAGCCTGAGCTCATCCAGGAGGGTGTGGGGACCTGAGGGAGTCTGCTCTGTCCGTGGAGCTGCTCCAGCTGAGCACTGCTCAGCTTTTTGTTGCTTGTTCTTGAGCACTGCTCAGCTTTTTGTTGCTTGTTCTAACACCTCTGCTGGGTTTCTAACTCCTTCTTGCTGCTTTCTGCTGAGGCCACACCTCGAGTGCTGGGTTCGTTCAGTTTCGGGCCCCACACCCAAGGCAGGAGCCCTTCCAAGCGTGGCCACAGCATCCCAGCTGCTGGTTGGTCGGAGTGTGTGTGAGCACTGCCCTCAGGAGCTGATCGTCCCTGAGATCTGGCCGAACCTTCAGCACAGGAAGGTGCTCTGCAGCTCTCCCCACCCCTGCCTGCTGGCCTCAGTGCTCACCCAGCTCCCAAGGCAATGCCTGAGTTTCCTGAGGCCACCAAGCACCAAATCAGGCACAGAGACTGCTGGTTGCATCCTCCCTTCCACGATGCCACCCCCTTAAGCGCTGTCCAGGAACCCCAGGGAGCCAGGCTGGGGCTTTGCTCTGTCCTTGCTCCCTCCATCCTGCCTGGCCCTCTCCCCCCTCTCCAGCAGCAGCCCTGCAGCTGCATTCCAGGGCTGCAAAACTTACTGGAAATCCTGTAGATGCAAATCCTGGCCTGGCTGTGCCAGGAACTTGAGCTGCAATCCCAAGAGGGCAGCAGGCTCCAAGCATGCAGGCTTCTCCCCCCCCCGCCTTCCCCTTGCCATCAGGAGGACCTCTTTAAAGTTTCATGGTGGCTGAAGGATGCCAGTGGCTCTGTGGACCCCCTGTGGCCAGGCCAGGCAGGAGGAGGGGGTGAAGCCAGCAGAGCCCAGGACAGCTGACCAAAGCCTCCCTGGTTATGATGGATGGAGCCAGTGTGGTGTTGATTCACCCTGCCTGGCTCCATCCCAAACCTGTGCTGATTCTGCTGGATGAGTTGGTACCACATTGATTCATCCTCCCTGGCTCCATCCTGAAACCTCCCAGCTCCAGGACTGATGGAGCTTCCCATGGTGTGGGCAGGTGAGGAGATGTAGATGGGACTTGACCCTTCCTTATGTGTGGGCACTCAGATCCATGCCCAGTTAAACCAACCCTGGGTGCTCAGCTCAGCCAGGAGCTGCCAGTGTCACAGCTGTGCCCACAGCCTGGCAAAGCTTCATTCTCTACCGGGGGCTGCTGAGGGTTCAAGTTGTAAAAGCAAACCCACAGGGGGGGGGGCAGAAAGTGACAGTAGTGGAGATGGGAGGTTGGGGGGCAGTGAGATATAGGACATCTTCTCCCCTCATTTCTTAGCAGCTCACTGCTGCCAGCCAAGAATTGTGAGCAGTGAAGAACCTCAGCACTGCTTCCTCACCGACAAACCCAACTCCACTGAGGCTTCCCTGGCAGCCCCAGGATATCAGCCTGGATATTCCCCATGCTTTAGCCCCAGGTGCTAAACCACCCCCCCAGCTCCTCCACTCAAGCCAGCATCCACTTTGGCCAAAGTCCTTTCCAGGTCACCTTAACTCTTCCCCTTCTGCAGCCTGGAGGCTTCAACCAGTCACAGGATATCAGCCTGGATATTCCCCATGCTTTAGCCCCAGGTGCTAAACCCCCCCCCCAGCTCCTCCACTCAAGCCAGCACCCATCTTGGCCAAAGTCCTTTCCAGGTCACCTTAACTCTGCTCCCTCTGCAGCCTGGAGGCTTCAATCAATCACCAGGTGAAACCTAAACCTTGCAACCGAGCAGAGGAAGACGCTGAACCAGACACCAGCAGATGAAGGTCACGGCCACGGTGGCTCAGCTGCAAGGAGCATCTGCTGGAGGTGCTCCAGGGGGGGCTGCATCCCCTTGGGGAGTACATTCAGAGGGCCTGCAGGGGTTGGGAGTGGAGGAGAGCACAGAGCAGACCACACAGGGGAGAATTTGGGTTGGATTTGCAGGGTTTCAGCCTCCTCTCATCCTCATTTTGCTGCCGTAGTGGTTGTGTGGTGCTGCCCTCAGAGCTGGGGAGGGGGTTGCAAGCTGGCACCTGGGGGTGGGTTTTACCAGCACCATTTCCCCTGTGCCCAAGGAAATAAAACTCTCTATTCATTGTGAGTGCTCCCCAAGACCAACCCAACACCACAGTGCTCATGAGGGCCAGGGCTGGTGCCAGGATCTCCAACCACCACCTTAAATAATTCACTGCCCAAAGCCTCCAGCCTGGCCTCCTCTCCAGGAGCACAGGTCCTGGCCACCTTCCTGGGGTAGTGGGGGGAGGACACCCAGGTTCTGCTGAGCCTGGAGACTGTGTGATGCCAGCCAGGATAGGGCATCTCTGCCCCTGACTTACCCAGAAAGGGGAATGCCAGCAGCATGCCTCAGTTTCCCAGGCTGTTAATGAGAGGCTGTTTGGAGCTGAGAGGAATGAGATGGGAGAGGAGTGGGAAACACACTCAGAGCCTGGCTCAAACTGGAGCCTGCAGAGGGTGGGGAGGTTTGGGAATGGATGAGCTGTGCCTGCTGCAGGGATCCTGGATGGGGAAACAGGCTCCAGCAGGAGGATGTGGATGTATCCTGCCCTTCCTGAGCAACCTGAGAGGTATTTGGTGTCCCTCAGCAATTCCTAAACCCAGAGCAAAGTTGAGGATAGAAGGATGCCCTTGCATGGTGGGGGGGGGGCTCACTGCCAGCCAGCCCTGGAGGGTTTGATGCTGGCTGGCTTGGGAAGCTGGCATCTGGGATGCTCCATGCCTGAGATGCTCCCTGTTTGGGATGCTTTATGCTTGGTGGTCAGGGACCATCACTCCAGAGATGCTCCCTCTAGAGATATTGCTCCTCTAGACATAAATATTCTTGTTCTGGAGCCCCCAGCACAAGCAGGACATGGAAGTGTTGGAGCTAGTCCAGAGGAGGCCACCAAGATGCTCAGAGGGCTGCAGCAGCTCTGCTCTGAGGACAGGCTGAGAGAGTTGGGGCTCTGCAGCCTGCAGAAGAGAAAGCTTAGAGGAGACCTTGGAGTGGCCTTGCAGGGTCTGAAGTGGGCTCCAGGAGGGCTGGGGAGGGACTATTGACAAGGTCTGGGAATGACAGGAGGAGGAGGTTTGAACTGGCAGAGGGGAGATTGAAACTGGATGTGAGGAAGAAGTTGTTTGCAGTGAGNCAGCTGTGGTTTGGGATGCTCACTGTAGGATGCTCCACATCCCATGCTTTGGGATGCTCCCTGGCAGGATGCTCCACTTCCCATGGTTTGGTTTGCCCTACAGCTCATGCTTTTGGGGTGCTTCACTCCCCACAGTTTGGGATGCTCACTGGCAGGATGTTCTATGTCCCAATTTGGGATACTCCATGCCCCAGTCTGGGATGCTCACTGGTGTGGGATGTTCCACACCTCATATTTTGGGATGCTCACTGGTGTGGGATGCTCCATGCCCCAGTCTGGGATGCTCCACACCCTGTATTTTGGGATGCTCACTGGTGTGGGATGCTCCATGCCCCAGTCTGGGATGCTTCACACCTCATGCTTTGGGATGCTACCTGGCAGGATGGTCTGGATCCCAGTTTGGGATGCTCACTGGTGTGGGATGCTCCATGCCCCAGTCTGGGATGCTCCACACCCTGTATTTTGGGATGCTCACTGGTGTGGGATGCTCCATGCCCCAGTCTGGGATGCTTCACACCCTGTGTTTTGGGATGCTCCCTGGCAGGATGCTCTGGATCCCAGTTTGGGATGCTCACTGGTGTGGGATGTTCCATGCCCCAGTTTAGGATGCTCCACACCCCTATTTTGGGATGCTCACTGGTGTGGGATGTTCCACACCTCATATTTTGGGATGCTCACTGGTGTGGGATGCTCCATGCCCCAGTCTGGGATGCTTCACACCCTGTGTTTTGGGATGCTCCCTGGCAGGATGCTCTGGATCCCAGTTTGGGATGCTCACTGGTGTGGGATGTTCCATGCCCCAGTTTAGGATGCTCCACACCTCATATTTTGGGATGCTCACTGGTGTGGGATGGTTCCTGGCCCAGCCTGGGATGCTCCACGCCCCAGTCTGGGATGCTCCACACCTCGTGGTTTGGGATGCTCACTGGTGTGGGATGGTTCATGGCCCAGCCTGGGATGCTCCACACTCCATGCTTTGGGATGCTCCCTGGCAGGATGCTCTGTGTCCCAGTTTGAGATGCTCACTGGTGTGGGATGTTCCATTCCACAGTTTGGGATGCTCTACACCCCCTATTTTGGGATGCTCACTGGTGTGGGCTGCTCCACACCCCCTATTTTGGGATGCTCACTGGTGTGGGCTGCTCCACACCCCCTATTTTGGGATGCTCACTGGTGTGGGCTGCTCCACACCCCCTATTTTGGGATGCTCACTGGTGTGGGGTGCTCCACACCCCCTATTTTGGGATGCTTTACGGCGGGACGCTCCCCGCGGGCAGGGCTCTCTCTGCCCGGTGCTGCGGGCAGCAGCATCCCCCAGACCCGCGTGGGGAAGGGTCCGCGCAGCGGGGCCGGGGAGGTTCCAGGCGCTCTCCTTACCCTTCCCCAGCCGGCGGCTGCCGCTTCCCTCCCCTTCCCCATCGCACCGGAGCCCCGGGGGCGGGGGCCAGGTACGGCGGGGCGGGCCAGCCCCGGGGCGGGGGGGAAGCGGTGGGGGAGGGCCCGGCGGCGGCGGGCGGGCGGCTAAAGGCAGGTGGCGGCGGTTCGGCGGGTCCCGGCTTGCCCGGAGGCTGCCGCGGAGCAGGAGCAGAAGAGCGGAGAGGAGGAGTAGCGGTCCCGGCAGTGCCAGCCCCGGGTAGAAGGAAGGGGCCATGAAGCGGGCGGCGGTGCCCTGAACGGGGCCGGTCCGCCATGGCCGGGGCGGCGGGCGGCGGGGAGAGGCGGGGAGCGGCGGCGGCTCTGACGGCGGTGAGAACCGAGGGCACGGCAGGGAACCCCCTTCCGCCGTCCCGGGGGACTCCCTCTCCTCCTCCTTCTCCCCCCGCTCCTCCTTCGCCGCCTCTGTCCCGCCGCCACCGGGGGCTGCTGGCGGGACCGCGCCCCGGGGCCACCCCTCGCCCCGCCGGGGCCCCGCGTTGCTGCCGCCGGCGGCTGCAGAACTGCCTGTACAACGTGCTGGAGCGGCCCCGTGGCTGGGCCTTCGTCTACCACGCCTTCATGTGAGTACCGGGGGTGCCGGGGGGAGGCTGCCGGTGAGTAGCATCCCCTTCCTCAGGGCTTGATCCCGGGAGGACCGGAGAAAGTGGTTCCCGGTGGGGCGATGGAGACCGGACGCTGTCGGTGCCCACCCGGGGAGATGCGGGGCAGACGCTGGTCCGAGCTCGAGTTTCTCCCACCCCGGGCTTCACCGGAGAAGTTTCTCCGTGTTTGCAAAGGGGGACGGGACGGCGGTGCCCGTTCCTGCCGCTGCTAACGGTCCCGGTAGCGATGGGAGCAGAAGGCTGGGGGAGCTACGGCACCGGCGTGCCCGGGAGTGGCGAGTGGGGGACCCCGGGGAGCCTCGGGGGCTGAGCCCAGCAGCGGATTCGTGCCAGTGGCTCCGGTGCGACGTGGTGACCGTGTCACCGAGGGGTGGGACTTGGTGGCCGGCGTTGTCCCGGTGCTGTAAGCCCCTTCCCGGTGGCAGCCGCACGGAGCCGAGGTCCCCGTCCTGCTCTGCCGCCGTCCCTTTTGCTGTCCTAGAGTGGTCCCTGGGGTCAGCGTCCCACTCTGCCACTGTCCCTTGCTGTCATGGGGTCCTCACTGGGGTCACCTCGCCCATGGAGCCCCCTTACAAGGCAGGGAGTCCCCTGGAGAGGGGTGACAGGGCAGGTCTGGATGGGAGCTGGGACTCTGGGACAGAGCAGAAATGCCAGCCTGGCATCCCCGGAGCTGTGCCCGGGTGGGATGGGGGAAGATGGGGAGTGAGGATTGTTGTCCTTATGAGCTGACCCCCAAGGGCTGCACTCATTCCTGGGTCCCCAGCACCAGAACATCTCTCTGGGGCCCGAGGTGCTCCCAGGAGTAGTTCTGCTCCCTGCCTTGCCTCGGCACGGATTCCCTGGCAGTGTGGGGCTGCTCCAGCTCTTCCTCACTGGGCATCCAGTGGCGTTTGCAGGGCAGGAGCCTAGCCAAGATGTGGTTGTTCAGCTCAGGGTTGAGTAACAAATCCACTCCCTTGGAGATGTTGCAATGGGGCTGCAGAGCTGGGATGTGAGGAGGGACAGAGGCTCCATGCCCCATCCCAGGACCCCCACTCTGCTCTGACTGCAGAGCTGGGATGTGAGCAGGGACAGAGGCTCCATGCCCTATCCCAGGACCCCCACTCTGCTCTGACTGCAGAGCTGGGATGTGAGCAGGGACAGAGGCTCCATGCCCCATCCCAGGACCCCCACTCTGCTCTGGCTGCCCTTCTGGGACACCACTGCTGCCAACCCAGCCCCAGCCATGGTGAAGGAGGAGGTAGTGGTTTCTCTCTCCACCAGCTATCTGCTTGACGTGTGCCAGGGGTGAGCAGCACCTCCCAGCACGCAGCTGGGCACAGCCCCTCCGTGCGAGCAGGAGCCCCCCGGAATGCCTCCCCCTCGGCTTCCTGGCGCTGGGTCGTTAGCAGGGTGTGAGCCGCAGCTCGTTAAGAGGCAGAAAGTGGGTCTTGCCTAAGCTAGCACAAAGAGCTGGCAGGATGAATTTGTCACCGGAGAAGAGGGCACCTGAGCTCCCCGGGGAGCCGAGGAGAGGAGCCCGGAGCCCATCTGTAACGCCTCTGACACCTCCGCAGTGTGGCCTGGGCAGTGCCAACTACGCTGCAAATCCCACCCTCCAAAGAGCTTTTCCTGCAGGGAATTCACCACAGCAGCAGCCAAAAGCTGCTGCTAGCAGAGAGGGATCGGACTTGTTGGTGGAGACCTCTTCCTGCTCACCTCACAGCCGAGCTGCAGCCCCCGAGCTGTGCTGGGCAGCTGCCTGCAGATGGGTGGTTGGGAGGCTTGGGGCTGCTGTGGGGCTCTGCTGGCACTTTGCAGCCCCTCAGAGTCCCCATGCTGGGTGTCCCTGCCAGCTCCTGTGTGTGCCCAGCTGCCCTCCATCAGTTCTTCCTCCCAGCCTGTGTGTGTTTTGCCCCTGAAATAACCACATCAGCCCAAGCAGCTTCCCTCACAGAGCCTACCAAGCTCTGGGTCCCTCTTCTGCCACCCCAGCTGTGCCCAGCTCCCAGCTCTCACTGCTTCTGATGGTGTTGCTTGGCCTGGCCAAGGTGTGCAGGGCTGGTGGCACAGCTGTGCCAGGAGGAATGGGGCTCTGGTGGGCTCAGCCAGTGAGGATGGACCTGATGGGATGCCAGTAGCAGGAGTAGAACATCTTAGGTGTTTAGTGGGCTGGGGAGGGTTTGTGTTGAGTTGCTGACTTAGTGTCAGGTCTGAGGTGTGCCTCAGGGCTGCCAGGCCTGCCAGGAACCCCCCTCCAAGCCTGTGGGGAGATGCCACTGAGGGTGCAAGGTGTGGGCATCTCTTCCATGAAGCCTTCCCTGTGTCTGTTGCTTCTCTGTGGCTTCTTCCTAGGATGAGAGAATCATTCAGGTTGGGAAAGACCTTGGAGATCATCAAGTCCAACCATTAACCCAGCACTGCCAGGCCACCACTGGACCATGCCCCTCAGCACCACATCCTCATGGTTCTGAAACCCCTCCAGGGATACTGGAAGGTGGTTTTTAGTTTGATTTTTCTCTCTCCTGCAGCAGTGTTGGGTATTGAAGTTCCAGGGAATCATTTGTGTACCTCAAGAGCTGAGAACTGGAAGAGGGAACTGAGGTATGGGGGAGATGAAGCTCACGGCCCGAGGTCACCCAAAGCTGGACCAGTGCTGGTCACAGGAGCCATCCCCTGAGTCACACTTCCCCCCTAGCAGCCTGGCTCCAAGACAGGGCTGAAAAGCTGCAAAGGTGGAAAGTGCTGCTGAGAAGCAAAGAGCTTCCCTCCCCTGAGCAGTTCAGTGTCAGCTGATAGCAGTGATTGGGCAGCTTCAGCCTCCTCCTGTCGTCAAACTGATCCCACATAGCCTCTGGTCCTCAGCACCCACTCCAGGCTGAGCTAGGCTGGTGCTGCTCCACCTCACAAGGTGGGTTGGTGGCTGCTTTGTCTCTGCAGCCCCTGAGGTGTGCTGGGCAGCTGCCTGCAGATAGGTCTGGGGCTGCTGTTGGGCTCTGCTGGGACTTTGCAGCCCCCCTGCTGGATGTACCTCTGCCAGCTTCTGTGCCTGGGTGGCTGTGGGAAGGGGATGGAGTGGCAGCAGGTGGCTGTGCAGGTGAGCAGCCAGGGCTGAGGTGTGTGGTGTTGGCTGGCCAGGCCCTCTATGCTCCTGGTGCCCATCTGCTTAGGCTTGCTGGGCTGGCAGAGCTGTGCCTTGTCCTCTGGAAATGAGAGTTTCCAGCCCTGGAGCTTAACAGAGCAAATCTGGGAGCATGACCAAGGCCTTAACCTAAAGGCTTTAGAGCCAGAAGGCAAACAAGAACCTCCTTTCCCATCCTTCTCCTCTAAGCAAAGGGAAGGATGTTCCTGCCCACCTCCTGCCTTCTGGGGTGTATGGCTCTTGGGGAACTCTGCTTCTGGAGTCCCCATCCCTGCAGGTGTTGAAGAGGAGGCTGGATGAGGCAGTGCCATGGGTTAGGTCATTAGAAGGGTTAGGTGCTAGGTTGGACTGGATGAGCTTAGAGGTCTTTTCCAGCCTGGTTGGTTCTGTGATTCCTGAGCAGAGCTTCTGTGGGCTTCTGCCCTTGGCATAGGCACTGCTGCCAGCCCAGCCTGGGGGCTGCCCCCCCAAGGCTTCTCCTGCACCAGAGTCATAGAATGTTGGGGGTTGGAAGGGACCTCTGGAGATTATCTCAGAATTATAGGAGCAAGCAGGTTGGAAGAGAGCTCCAAGCTCAGCCAGCCCAACCTAGCACCCAGCCCTGCCCAACCAACCAGACCATGGCACTAAGTGCCCCAGCCAGGCTTGGCTTCAACACCTCCAGCCACAGCCACTCCACCACCTCCCTGGGCAGCCCATTCCAATGCCAATCACTCTCTCTGACAACAACTTCCTCATCACAGCCAGCCTCAACCTGCCCTGCCACAGCTTCAGGCTGTGTCCCCTTCTTCTGTCCCTGGCTGCCTGGCAGCAGAGCCCAACCCCAGCTGGCTACAGCCTCCCTGCAGGGAGCTGCAGACAGCAATGAGCTCTGCCCTGAGCCTCCTCTTCTGCAGGCTGCACACCCCCAGCTCCCTCAGCCTCTCCTCACAGGGCTGTGCTCCAGGCCTCTCACCAACCCAACTGCCCTGCCAGGGCAGGTTCACTCAGGGCAGGTCGCTCAGGAAGGTTCTGAAAGCTTGCAGAGAAGGAAACTCCTGCAGCCTGGTTTCCAGTCCAAGCTGCTCCTGCTTATCTCCCAGCCCCAGGGCATGGCCTGTGGCTCAGTGCTGCTGCCCCAACGATGCCAGCTGGGCTCTGGGAGCTGGTGTGGAGCTGGTTATGAAACTGCTGGGTGCACCAGAAGCTCAGCTCAGCACTTTTCCCATTTCCTAGAGGAATGTTTTAATGAAGAACAGTTTGACCTGCAGCAAATTAGGGAAGACTGAGCCAGCAGCACCAGGAGCAAACCTGCAACCCCCTGCCTGAAGCTCTGCCCCCCGTGCTGGGCCAGCTGGGCACCTCCCTTCCCCTGCCTGCTTTTTGGCAGCACCTCACCTGGGCACTGCTGGGTTGAGAGGGGTTTATTCACCTTGTGAAGCTGTCCCTGAGGCAAAGAGCTCAGAGGGTGCCCATTGCTTGGGCACAGGGTGGCAATGCCATGGCATCGTTGCTGTGTCTGATCTCTGTGTTTGGTAGGATGGACAGAGGGGTGGCAGGTGCTGGCAGTGGGTGAGTGGTGCCAGGCATGGACTCTCCCCAGCTCAGGGCTGGGTGCTCACCTGGGCACTGCTGGGTTGAGAGGGGTTTATTCACCTTGTGAAGCTGTCCCTGAGGCAAAGAGCTCAGAGGGTGCCCATTGCTTGGGCACAGGGTGGCAATGCCATGGCATCCTTGCTGTGTCTGATCTGTGTCTGTTAGGATGGACAGAGGGGTGGCAGGTGCTGGCAGTGGGTGAGTGATGCCAGGCATGGGCTTTCCCCAGCTCAGGGCTGGCTGAGTGCCTCAGAGCCATGGGAACTCCCCTCTGGCTCTGGGCACGGGGTGGTAGGGGTGCCATGGGTGCAGGGCAGCAGCTGGCAGGTCCCCTCCACGCACTGGCCAGCTCCTGGCCCTGGCCCAGGCTGCTGACAGCTGAACTCTCCTGGAGTTTCTCTGCTCTTGGATCCTGTGGTGGGCAGGAGGAGGTTTGCCAACTCCACTGCATCCCAGCTCCAGTGAGGGCACCAGTGCAGCAGCAGGGCTCTGCCAGGCTGCCCTATCTCACTGCATCTCTCCATCACCTCTGCCCTCAACAACCCACCTGGGGCCACTGAAGGCCTGGAGCCCCAGAGGGTTTGCAGGCAAATGGCCTCCAAAGCCAGCTGGGCAAAGACCTCTTGCATCAAGACCCTGGCATTTATCTGCTGCCACTGGCACCTCCTCCTGGGCATGGGTGGGGGGTGTGGGTGGGTGATTCCCAGTCTGGCTGCTGCTCTGGCCCAAAGAGGCTGGGGAGGCTGTGCCCTGCTGCTGCTGCTGCTGGAGTTGTGCCCTTCAAGCAGGGGATTTGCTCCTGAGACTGGCCCTGTTCACCTTCACCAGGCTTGAAATGGGAGCTGGTGTGGGGGCAATGCCAGGGGCAGGAGAAGCAGGCACAGCAGTTTCCCCAGCCCACTGTGGTGCCACCAGGGCATAAAATGAAGCTGCTTTGGTGCAACATGAACCTCTGCATTGATTTTTCTTCCTTTTTCCTTTTTTTTCCCTCTCTCTCTTCCTTTTTCCTTTCCCTTCTTTTGCAGCTCCCATCAGGACCTTCCAGCCCAGAGCAGGAGGTGCCAATTTGGATGCCCAAGGCTGGCTGGTCCCGATGGTGAGGATGAGGGGAAAGCCTCACTGCCAAGGGGTGCAGAGGTGATGCTTGCTCACCTTGGAGCATCTCTGGTCCCTCCAAGCAGCAGTCTTTAGGGGTGAGGGTCAAAATGGGGCTCGCTGAGCACCTAAATCTGCCCTCTCTACCCGTGGGTGCTTCTGCCCTCTGTGCAAGGCATCTGGGGGCTCAACCTGCTTCGACTTCTTGGCACCACTCACGTCCCTGGGTCCCAAAATTCTCCTGTGGAGTGCCAGGAGGCTCTGTTCTGGGGTTCCAGACCTACCAGGCACAGGAGGTGCATCTGAAAGCAGCCTGGTTTGCCCTCCCAGCCCCCTTACCCCTCCCTCCTCCTTAAGGCAGCTCCTTGCCAGATGATCCAAGAGCAAAACTATCTCAGCAGCTCCGTGTGAGCCTCTTGGCACCGTCCACAGCAACCTTGTGACCATGCTCCCCGCGGGGCCAGGGTGCTGGGGGGCACAGGGGCGCAGTGCCAGGGTGCTGGGTGATGCTGGGGTGATGCTGGGGTGATGCTGTGGAGGCTTTTTGGCTCCCACTCGTTACAGCACGAAGGGGTTGGGGACAGCAGCTCCTGGCTGCCGTGGGACCTCCTCTGCAGCTGCTGCTCTGGGTGCTGCCAGGTCCCTGCTCTGGGTGCTGCTGAGTCCTTGCTGGGGGTGCTGCAGCTCTGTGTTAGGGGTGCTGCTGAGTCCCTGCTCTGGGTGCTGCTGAGTCCCTGCTGTGGGTGCTGCTGAGTCCCTGCTGTGGGTGCTGCAGCTCTGTGTTAGGGGTGCTGCTGAGTCCCTGCTCTGGGTGCTGCTGAGTCCCTGCTCTGGGTGCTGCCAGGTCCCTGCTCT
>WAAF01016007.1:20083-40107 GCA_013400475.1 Tricholaema leucomelas
GCAACTGCGTCCTCGGGGTGCTGCTGAGTCCCTGCTCTGGGTGCTGCTGAGTCCTTGCTGTGGGTGCTGCAGCTCTGTGTTAGGGGTGCTGCTGTATCCCTGCAGTGGGTGCTGCTGGATCCCTGCAGTGGGTGCTGCTGGATCCCTGCAGTGGGTCCTGCCAGCTCTGTGCCAGGGTTGCTGCCAGCTCCATGCCATGGGTGCTGCTGGTTCCCTGCCATGGATGCTGCTCCAGCTCCATGCCACAGGGCTGCAGGAGGAGATGTGTACCCCACAGACAGACTCCTCATCCCAGCCCTACTGCCAGCCTGTGCCAGGCCACAGGAAACCTCCCATCCTGCCTTACCCCAGGGGTACCCCCAGGTCTAGGCTGAGGAGGGCTCTCAGTGCAGCACCTTCACTCTGCCAGGGCTGATAACCACTTCAGGACTGGGTTCTGAGCGTGTGCCAGGCTTTGTGTTGCTGATGCCGTGCTGGGGCTGGCTGGGTGCTGGCTTCAGCTGCCTGCAGATGGGAGGTTGGGAGGCTTGGGGCTGCTGTGGGGCTCTGCTGGCACTTTGCAGCCCCTCAGAGTCCCCATGCTGGGTGTCCCTGCCAGCTCCTGTGTGTGCCCAGCTGCCCTCCATCAGTTCTTCCTCCCAGCCTGTGTGTGTTTTGCCCCTGAAATAACCACATCAGCCCAAGCAGCTTCCCTCACAGAGCCTACCAAGCTCTGGGTCCCTCTTCTGCCACCCCAGCTGTGCCCAGCTCCCAGCTCTCACTGCTTCTGATGGTGTTGCTTGGCCTGGCCAAGGTGTGCAGGGCTGGTGGCACAGCTGTGCCAGGAGGAATGGGCCTCTGGTGGGCTCAGTCAGTGAGGGTGGACCTGATGGGATGCCAGTAGCTGGAGTAGAACATCTTAGGTGTTTAGTGGGCTGGGGAGGGTTTGTGTTGAGTTGCTGACTTAGTGTCAGGTCTGAAGTGTGCCTCAGGGCTGCCAGGCCTGCCAGGAACCCCCCTCCAAGCCTGTGGGGAAATGCCACTGAGGGTGCAAGGTGTGGGCATCTCTTCCATGAAGCCTTCCCTGTGGCTGTTGCTTCTCTGTGGCTTCTTCCTAGGATGAGAGAATCATTCAGGTTGGGAAAGACCTTGGAGATCATCCAGTCAAGATGTGCAGGGCTGGTGGCACAGCTGTGCCAGGTGGAATGGGGGCTCTGGTGGGCTCAGCCAGTGAGGATGGACCTGATGGGATGCCAGTAGCAGGAGTAGAACATCTTAGGGTCAAAAAGGGGCTCACTGAGCACCTACATCTGCCCTCTCTACCCGTGGGTGCTTCTGCCCTCTGTGCAAGGCATCTGGGGGCTCAACCTGCTTCGACTTCTTGGCACCACTCACGTCCCTGGGTCCCAAAATTCTCCTGTGGAGTGCCAGGAGGCTCTGTTCTGGGGTTCCAGACCCACCAGGCACAAGAGGTGCATCTGCTCACTGCTTCTGGTGGTGTTGCCTGGCCTGGCTAAGACGTGCAGGGCTGGTGGCACAACTCTGCCAGGTGGAATGAGGCTTCTGGTGGGCTGAGCCAGTGAGGATGGCCCTGATGGGATGCCAGTAGCAGGAGCAGAACCTCTTAGGTGTTTAGTGGGCTAGGGGAGGGTTTGTGTTGAGTTGCTGACTTAGTGTGAGGGCTGAGGTGTGCTGCAGTGCCAGTGGAGGAATCCTGTGGCTGCTTTTCTGCTCCTGCTCTGCTCAGGCTGGACCCTGCCATGGTTACGGCCGCAAACAGGGCCACTACAGCTTGGGTTATTTATAGCCCCTGCAGCAGACAGGCCTCCTGCTTCACCTCTGCTGAAGGGCTGCTGGCATTGGGTGGGGGGGGTGTGGGATTTGCAGGACATGATGTTTATGCAGCTGCAGGCAGGCTTGGGGCAGCTGAGCCTCCTGGGCTGGAGGCTAAAAGGGTGATGAAGGGAGTTGGAAGGAGTCGGTGAGGAGAGCTGAAGCTGTTCAGAGTCACGGAATGGGTTGAGTTGGAAAGGGGTTTAAAGCTCAGCCAGTGCCAACCTCCCTGGCATGGGCAGGGCTACCTCTCACTAAGCTCAAGGCCTCATCCAACCTGGTGCTGAACACCTCCAGGGAGGTTGTGGAGCACAGAAGCACCGAATGTGATCTTCGATCACATTCGGTGCTTCTGTGCTCCACAACCTCCCTGGGCAACCTGTGCCAGTGTCTCCCCACCCTCCCTCTAGCCTCAATCCCTCCTCTTCCAGCTCAGCCTGGAGAAGAGAGAGCTGAGAGAGAGGTCACAGATATCTGAAGGGTCAGGGGGCCAGATTTGTGGTGCCCTGTGGGCACAAAGTGGGACCCAGGAGGTGCCACCTAAAGAGGAAAGAGAAACTTGTTTGGTGTGAGGGTGCTGGAGGCTTGGAACAGGCTGCCCAGAGAGGTTTTGGAGAGCTTCCAAATATGCCTGGATTCATTCCCATCACTGTCCCATTGGCACTGGGGATGTGATGCTGAGGGGCATGGGGTTGGTGGCAGTGGCTTGGCAGTAGGTGGTTAAGATTGTGACATCTCCTGAGGAGCAGCTGAGGGTGTTCAGCCTGGAGAAAAGGAGGCTGAGGGGGAGACCTTTTGGCTCTCTGCATCCCCCTGAAAGGAGGCTGGAGGCAGGTGGGAGTTGGTCTCTTCTGCCAAGGAACAAGTGATAGGACAGGAGGAAATGGGCTCAGGCTGCACCAGGGGAGGGTCAGGATGGACCCTAGGAGAAAGTTCTTCCCTGGAAGCCTTCTCAAGCTCTGGCACAGGCTGCCCAGGGAGGTAGCTGAATGCCCATCCCTGGAGGGGTTTCAAAGAGTTCCTTCCATTTCAAGGACTCAAATTGCACCAGGGGAGGGTTAGAATCACAGAACCAAGCAGGTTGGAAGAGAGCTCCAAGCTCAGCCAGCCCAACCTAGCACCCAGCCCTGCCCAAGCAACCAGACCATGGCACTAAGTGCCCCAGCCAGGCTTGGCTTCAACACCTCCAGCCACGGCCACTCCACCACCTCCCTGGGCAGCCCATTCCAATGCCAATCACTCTCTCTGACAACAACTTCCTCATCACATCCAGCCTGAACCTGCCCTGCCACAGCTTGAGGCTGTGTCCCCTTGGTCTGTTAGGTTGGATATCAGCAGAAACTCCTCCACTGAGAGGGTCCCTGAAGCCTGGCACAGGCTGCCCAGGGGGGTGGCTGAATCCCCATCCCTGCAAGTGTTTCAGAGCTGTGGTGCTGAGGGCCATGGTTTAGCCCCAGCCTTGGGTAGAGTTAGAGAATGGTTGAGCTGGGTGAGCTTAAAAGACTTTGCCAACCTCCATGATTCCCTGCTTCTGTGGGATGTTGGCACAGCTCTGCCCAGGCTACACCAAGGTGCTGCTCAGGGATGTTCAGCTTGGCAGAGATTGCTGCCTGGTGGCCTCTTGCCCAGCACTGCTCTTGACCAGCCAGAGCCAACCTGGCCCAGCTTCCCCTGAGCTCAGCAGCTTTCCCAGCTCACCTGTTCGTCGCTGGCACCTCGCTGCCAGGGTGAGCATATGGCAGAGTCTGCTCTAATGAAGATGAATAGGGGGCAGGGGGTGGGGGGGAGATTTGCCTCCTCCCAGCCAGTGCCCCCCACCAGCATGGCATTATTTTGGGGAGGAGTGCTCCTGCAGTCAGGCTTTGCTCCAACCACAGTGAGAGCAGCTTGGAGGGGGTCTCCATCCCTGCACTCAGGCTGCCAGTGGTGTGTCCCCACCCGTGGAGGGACAGGTGCCAGCAGGGAGGGGTGTGGGCAGCAGCAGGAGGCCCTTGGGGAGGGGGTTGGTGATGGGAAGAGTTACCGAGGAGGGCTGCTGCACCAGCTCAGCAACAACAGCAGCTGCTGCCTCCATCCTCTGGGACCCCAGCGAGCAGGGAGGCAGCAGGGTTCCTGCCAGCTCCTGTCCCACCATCCCTGCCCCATCCCCTTCCCCATGGCAGCTCCCCTGCCAGCTCCTTTCCATGGCAGATCTGCCCCATCCCATTCCCCACAGCAGATCCCCTGCCAGCTCCTGCCCCATCCCATTTTCCATGGCAGATCCCCTGACAGCTTCTGCCCCATCCACGCAGGTCCCCCGGGGCGTGGGGCACACAAGAGGCTGGCTCCAGGCTCCCCTGCAGGCATCTGACCTCTCCTTAAGCCGCTTAGGCTCTGCCGGCAGCCAGAACGCGGCTCCGGCTCAGGCTTTGCAAGTTAATTCCTAGCAGGTGATGCGTTCCCAGAGAGTTTCTTTCCCTGCTGGCACCGTGGGGGCCTCGGGTGGCTGTGATCTCAGGTCCCCTTGGCGTGGGTGGTCCCACAGAGGGCACAGAGGATCATCTCCCAACACTGGTGTTGGAGCAGGTCTGGCTTCACCCCTTGGGCAACCGGTTCAGAGCCAGTTCAGCTCCAAAGCTCCATGGCAGCAACAAGAGGAGAGGGGAAGGTGCACCTGGAGCTCCTGAGTGGGTGCCAGGCAGCATCTCCCTGAGCTGCCCACCCTGTGCTGGGAGGGCAAGACGGGTGCCCAGCAGGCAGGCTTGGAGGACAGGGTGCCAGGGTCACCTCACACACACTGCCAGCCTTGGCTTGATTGTCCCGGTGCTGCCAGCGGTGCCTCCCTGCGGTGCCCAGCTCCTGATGCTGGCTGCTTGGTGGAGGAGGTGAGGAGGGAAGCCCAGTGGCAGGCATTGCCACTCCCCAGGGCTGCAGCTTTCCAGCAGCAGCTTTGCCAACCTGCTCCATCCCCTCGTGGGGCCAAGCGGAGCTGCGGCTGGCTGCGGGGGGGGGGGACCACCCACGGCGTGTCCCTGGTTGGAAGCAGCTTGTGCCCAGGCACTGGAGACCCCTCCCCCTGATCCCTTCACCCCCTCTCCTTGCTGGCTGGCACAAATCTTTGCAGGCTGGAAGATTTCTGCCTTCTGCCTCTGCTTTGTGCTCCGCTGCCTGTGTAATTGCCTGCTAAATCCTGCCGGCTTCGGCTGTAGTGCTGAGGATGCACAAAGCAGAGAGGCTCTGCCCTGCGCTGCTCAGCCAGGGATGGCTTTGGCCTTTGGGGTTATTTTCCTTCTTGGACCAAGCACTTGTGACTAAAAGACCCAACAACCTGCCCGCTGCACCCCCCACCCTGGCACCTGGGTGGGCAATGGGGGAGGGTGCCCTGCCCTGGCACCCGCTGCCAGAGGAGTTAAGGGCAGAGCTGCTGCTGTGCCAAGGGAAAGGGGCTCCATGAATTATTCAGGAGAGGGAAATGGCTCCAGCTTCTGCCTTGGAGATGGGGAGAGCCTGGGAGAGGAGCTCAGTCTTCTGCAGCAGGGCAGTGCCAGGGCTATGAGGCCCTCAGCCCCCTTCCCTGCAGCAGCTGGCACGCAGGGTGCCACTCCAGCTCTCCCTGCTCCAGCCTTTCCCCATCCATCCCATCTCTGCTTTGCCCTCGCCCTGATTTCAGGGAGCAGACCTACCTGCCCCTCTAGGCTGGGGTTTGAGTTGGGTGCTACCCATCCTGTGCCCAGCTGTGGGCACTTGGCAGCCTCCACGTGCCATACCTGGATTGGCAGAGTTCCCATCCCTACATGGCACAAAGTGGGTTTTGTGGGTGGATTTGTGTGTCCCTGGGTCGTGCCCAGCTTTGGGGGAACCTTGGCTCCCCCCATGCTAGTGCTCACTGTTGGTGCCAGGTCCCCTTGGCATGGGTGGTCCCACAGAGGGCACAGTACCTCCCCACAGGTGCTGGGGCAGGTGTGTGGGGCAGGTCTCGTTTCACCCCTCAGGCAAAAGGTTCAGAACCAGTTCAGTTCCAAAGCTCCATGGCAGCAGTAAGAGGAGAGGGGAAAGGTGCCCCTGGTGCTCCTGAGTGGGTGCCAGGCAGCATCTCCCTGAGCTGCCCACCCATAGGCATTGCTCACTATGCTGGGAGGGCAAGATGAGTGCCCAGCAGGCTTGGAGGATGGGGTGCCAGGGCCACCTCACACTGCTAGCCCTGGCCTGGTTGTCCTGCTGCTGCCAGCAGTGCCTCCCTGTGGTGCCACAGGGCTGCGGTGCCCAGGCGGTGCCCAGGGCTCCCTGTGCCGTGGCAGGGCTGGCAGTGGCAGAGCAGTGGCCCTTTGCATTGCTCACTATGCTGGGAGGGCAAGATGAGTGCCCAGCAGGCCTGGAGGATGGGGTGCCAGGGCCACCTCACACTGCTAGCCCTGGCCTGGTTGTCCTGCTGCGGCCAGCAGTGCCTCCCTGTGGCGCCACAGGGCTGCGGTGCCCAGGCGGTGCCCAGGGCTCCCTGTGCCGTGGCAGGGCTGGCAGTGGCAGAGCAGTGGCCCTTTGCATTGCTCACTATGCTGGGAGGGCAAGATGAGTGCCCAGCAGGCTTGGAGGACAGGGTGCCAGGGCCACCTCACACTGCTAGCCTTGGCCTGATTGTCCTGGTGCTGCCAGCGGTGCCTCTCTGCGGTGCCTCTCTGCAGTGCCCAGGCGGTGCCCGGGGCTCCCTGTGCCATGGCAGCGCCGGCAGTGGCAGTGCAGCGAACCCTTGCAGACGGCAAGACGAGTGCCCAGCAGGCTTGGAGAACAGGGTGCCAGGGCCACCTCGCACTGCTAGCCTTGGCCGGGTTGTCCTGGTGCTGCCGGCAGTGCCTCTCTGCGGTGCCATGGGGCTGCAGTGCCCAGGCGGTGCCCAGGGCTCCCTGTGCCATGGCAGGGCTGGCAGTGGCAGTGCAGTGAACCCTTGCAGAGGGCAAGAAGAGTGCCCAGCAGGCTTGGAGAACAGGGTGCCAGGGCCACCTCACACTGCTAGCCTTGGCCTGGTTGTCCTGGTGCTGCCAGCAGTGCCTTCCTGCGGTGCCCAGGCAGTGCCCAGGGCTCCCTGTGCCATGGCAGGGCTGGCAGTGGCAGAGCAGTGGCCCTGTGCATGCCATCACGTGGGCTGGTGGCACAAACTCTCCACTTTCCATTTTTAGAACCGCTGGATCAGGGGAAAAAAAATTATTTTGGGACTTTGGTTGTCTCCAGCTTCAGAATCTCCTTTTTGCTGCCCCCTCCCTATTTTAAATGGGCCTGTGCCACCCGTGCCACCTGTGCCACCCGAGCACAGCCCCAGGACAAACAGCCCCACGGCAGCTGCCTCTTAACTCTTCCCCTGGGTTGGGTGTCCCCAGCAGGTCCTCCGTGGTGGCAGTGATGCTGGGGCCAGTCAGGAGAAGCTCCTGGCCCCTTTCTGCTCCCTCCCTGCCTCTAACTAGAAGTTGTTTTGCCCGGGCAGAGGTTGGCAAAGCCTTGGCACTGAGCCCTGTTCCTGCAGGAGCATGGTTCTAGTGCTTGGTGCCCGTGGGGCATCCCTGGTGATGTGCTGTGCTGCCAGCTGTGGGTGCCATCACAGGTGGGGGGACAACCAGTGGGAGTGATGTGCCTATTGCTTAGGGGGCACCACACCAGCCTGAGCCCTGCCCAAGGCTGGCTGAGAGCCCATCCTGGGCGTGCCAGGGAGATGGCAGAGGGAATGGAGGGGTCCTGCTGTGGGCTCAATGCCCTGGCTCAAGGAGGTGCTGCATCCCAGCACCATGGGCAGCCTCGGGGAGGGCAGGATTTGGGCACAGCTTTGCACTCACAAGCAGCTACTTGTGGGGTCCCAAATCGTTCTATGGTCCTGCTCTGGCAGGAGGAATTGGACCCAAAGACCTCCAGAGGTCACTTCCAACCCCTAACACCCTGTGACCCTGTGCCACCAAGTGGGCACAAATCGTGTCCCTGGCAGGTCAGGCACGGCTGGCAGGGTGGCAGCACTGCAAGCTGGGCTCCCCTTGGCCATTCCCTGGGTTGGGCATCCTCACCAACATCTTTTTCTTCCAGATTCCTCCTGGTCTTCAGCTGCCTGGTGCTGTCAGTCTTCTCCACCATCCAGGAGCACCAGAAACTGGCCAACCAGTGCCTCTTCATCCTGGTGAGTGAGCAGTGAGGCTGCTGCCCACGTTGCAGCCCGAAAGGTTCAGTCAGGATCGTGGCCCTGAGCCTCTCTGACCCCTTTCCCAGCCCCCTCCTGCCACTCCCGATCGGCGGCGTTAAGGCTGGCAGCGGCTCCAGGGCGGCTCGGGGAAGCTGCAGGGTGACCTCGCTGCTGTCAGAGTCAGAGCAGCCATGGAATTGTTTGGGTTGGAAAAGCCCTCCAAGATCACTCACCTCAACCAGCAACCCGACCCCAACCGCGGCCACTAAACCGTGTCCCCAAGTGCCATGGCCACTCCAGGGGTGGGCACTCCGCCACCCACCCTGGGCAGCCTGTGCCAATCCCTCACCACTCTTGCAGCAGGGAAATTTCTTCCTGATCTCCAACCTAACCCTGCCCTGGCACAATTTCAGGCCATTTCTTCTGGGTGCTAGGGAGAAGAACTCGAGCACCACCTCGCCCCCAGCCTCCTTTCAGGCGCTGTCCTCAAGGGCTCGGGATGCCAACCCTGTGCCCGCAGCACCCAGAGGCACAAACCGCTGGAGGAAAGCAGGGGCGGGAGGGGCTAAGAGGCAACTCTCCCCCCAAAGTGCCAGAAAAGGCTGACGCTGGAGTTCTGCCGAGGGACGGGGACTAAATCGGGAAGGTCCTTGTGACTTTCCCCGCGCGTAAGCAGAACAGGGACTTGTTCGTGTGCGCCGCAGCAGGACAATGCTGACGGCGGAGGAAAAGGACCCGGCTCGGGCTGAGCTTGGCGCAGGTAGCAGAGCCAGGATGCTCAGACAGGCTCGATGGCCGCGGCTCCCGGCTCGCCGCCCTGATATTCCCCTGGGATGGCTCCCGACAAGACTGTCCCTTCTCTTGAGTGGGGCACCTCGCTCCCCCCGCCCCCGCTTCCAGCCTGTTCAGTGCCAGCCTTTCATTTTGCACCACCAAACCCAGCTGAGTGCCCCCAGCACCGTCCTGCTTCTGCCATCCCCACCCTGCTGCCTCTATTTCCCATCCCCTGCCAAAGCCATCCTGCCCCTTCTATCCCCACCTCACCTTGCTGCCTCCTTTTATTCCCCCCTGCCAAACCCATCCTGCTGCTGCCATCCCCACCCCACTCTGATGCTTCTTTCTATTCCCCCCACACCAAACCCATCCTGCTGCTGCCATCCTCACCTTACTTTCCTGCCCCTTTTTATCCCTGCCAGATCCGTCCTGCTGCTGCTATCCTCACCTTGTCTTCCTGCCCCTTTTTATCCCTGCCAAGCCCATCCTGCTGCTGCCATCCTCACCTTACCTTGCTGCCCCTTTTAATTCCCCCCCTGCCAAACCCATCCTCCTCCTGCCATCCCCAACCTGCTGCCTCTTTTTATTCCCCCCCCCCACCACCAAAGCCATCCTGCTCCTGCCACCCTCACCTCACCCTGCTGCCCCTCTTTTGGTATTTTTATTCATTGTAGAATGGTGAGAGTTGGAAGGGACCCTCTGGAGGTCATCCAATCCAATCCTCCCTGCTAAAGCAGGGTCATTCAGGGCAGGTCACACAGGATGGCAATGTCTGTACAGGTCCAGTACCTAAAGTGGGCTACAGGAGAGCTGGGGAGGGACTTTTGACAAGGGCTTATGGTGACAGGATGAGAGGGAGTGGGTTTGAGCTGGAAGAGGGGAGACTGAGACTGGAGGTTAGGAAGAAATTCTTTCCAGTGAGGGCAGGGAGACTCTGGCACAGGTTGCCCAGGGAGGCTGTGGATGCCTTCTCCCTGCAGGTGTTCAAGGCCAGGTTGGATGAGGATTTGAGTAAGCTGGGCTGGTGGGAGGTGTCCCTGCCTATGGCAGGGGCTTGGAACTGGCTGAGCTTTGAGGTCCCTTCCAACCCAAACCATTCTCTGAATCTATGAAGCCCTCTGCCAGAGCAGGATTGCTCAGGGCAGGTCACACAGGAACACATCCCCAGACAAGTGTTGGAAGTCTCCAGAGAGGGAGACTCCACAACCTCTCTGGGCAGCCTGCTCCAGACCTCCAGCAGCCTCAAACCAAAACAGTTTCCTCTTCTGTTCAGCTGGAACCTGCTGAGTTCCAGTTCGTGCCCGTTACTGGGCACCACCGAGAAGAGCCCAGCCCCATCCTCTTGCCTCTCAAGCCTTTATCTCTCGCTCAGCATTGAGCAGATCCCCTCTCAGGCTGCTCTTCTCCAGGCTTCAGCAACCCTCTTGTGCCCCCTGGCAGGAGTTCGTGATGATTGTGGTGTTCGGCATGGAGTACATCGTCCGCGTCTGGGCCGCCGGCTGCTGCTGCCGCTACCGGGGCTGGCGAGGAAGGTTCCGCTTCGCCAGGAAGCCTTTCTGCGTGATAGGTACCTGGGCAGGGCAGGGCTGGCAGCATGGCACTGGTTGGGTGGGGAAAGCTCTCCAAGATCACAGAATCACAGAATGTCAGGGGCTGGAAGGGACCTCCAAAGCTCAGCCAGTCCAATCCCCTTGCCAGAGCAGGAGCACTCAGAGCTGGGAACACATCCAGGTGGGTTTGGAGTATCTCCAGAGAGAGACTCCACAGCCCCCCTGGGCAGCCTGTGCCAGGGCTCTGGCACCCTCACAGGGAAAAAAGAATCCTCCTCATGGTTAAATGAAACTTCCTTTGCCTCAGCTGCCGCCATTGCCCTTTGGCCTGGCACTGGGCATCACCCAGCAGAGCCTGGCTCCAGCCTCTTGGCACTCACCTGCACACATTGATACCCATTGCTGAGGTCACTTCTCAGTCCCCTCCTCTCCCAGCAGCACAGCCCCAGCTCCCTCAGGCTCTCCTCTAACAGAGCTGTTCCATTCCCTTCAGCATCTCTGTGGCTCTCTGCTGGACTCTCTCCAGCAGTTCTATGTCCCTCTTGACCTGGACACAGTACTCCAGATGTGGCCTCAGCAGGGCAGAGTGGAGGGGCAGGAGAACCTCTCTCGACCTCTTAACCACAGCCCTTCTGATCCACCCCTTCTATCATCCACCCCCAACCATCAACCCCCCACCCCCATGCCCACTAAACCACGTCCCCAGGTGCCACACCCACAGGTTTCACGTCACTACGGCGACTCCATCACCTCCTTGGGCAGCCTGTGCCGATGCCTGAGCGCTTTTCAGTGCGGAGCGAGGGGACCCGGGACTGTGCCACCCGTGTCTTGGGTGCCTGTGATGCCCTTGTGGCTCTGACCCTCGCTGCCCCCCCCCTAGATTTCATCGTCTTCATCGCCTCGGTGGCCGTCATCGCGGCTGGCACCCAGGGCAACATCCTTGCCACCTCGGCGCTGCGCAGTATGCGCTTCCTGCAGATCCTGCGCATGGTGCGCATGGACCGGCGCGGGGGCACCTGGAAGCTGCTGGGCTCCGTGGTCTATGCCCACAGCAAGGTGAGCCTCTGGAAGTCCTGGCACGACCCCCCCCCACCCCTGACTCCCCCCATTCCCCCTCCTAGAGCTGCTCTCACCCCACCCCCACCCCGCTCCTGCCCCTCCAGGAGCTCATCACCGCCTGGTACATTGGTTTCCTGGTGCTCATCTTCTCCTCCTTCCTCGTCTACCTGGCAGAGAAAGATGCCAACGTCCAGTTTGCCACCTATGCAGACTCCCTTTGGTGGGGCACGGTAAGCTCGGCCACCAAGGTGTCTCAGCCCCGGGAGGGGACAAGGAGGGTGGGATGATGCCGTGGAGGGGGAGCTCCCTCCAGGCTTCCCCCTGCTCTGCCCCCGGGCAGGTCACCCTCACCACCATCGGCTACGGGGACAAGACACCGCAGACCTGGCTGGGACGGATGCTGGCAGCTGGCTTCGCCCTGCTTGGCATCTCCTTCTTCGCGCTGCCAGCTGTGAGTATCGCAGGGTTGGTTTGGTTGGCAAAGCTCTCTCAGGTCACCCAGACCAACCATCAACCCCACACCACCATGGCCATCAAACTGTGTCCCAAAGTGCCCTGTCCACACCTTCCTTGGACAGGTCCAGGGATGGTGACTACTCAGAAGGACCAGGGAGAGGGTCCCTGTGCCCCCCCCTGGGGACAAAGGGGCCAAATGCACCCCTCTGGTGGGAGAGTCCCCACCTCTGCTAGTGGTGGCATGGGCACCATCTCCTCCTTGTCTTCAGGGCATCCTGGGCTCTGGCTTTGCTCTCAAGGTGCAGGAGCAGCATCGGCAGAAGCACTTTGAGAAGAGAAGGACTCCAGCGGCCAACCTGATCCAGGTAGGGCAGGGCTGGCATCTCCTGCCCCATCCCAGGGCTGCCCCTCTGTCCCCTCCAGCCCTTCTTCCTGTCCCTCCCTACTGCAGGCAGGACACAAATGCCTGACCTCATGCCTGGCTCCTTTGGGCTGAATTCTGCCTATGGTGCCCAAAGGGCTGCAGTTGGGGGGGGGTCTGGCTGACCCTGCTGCCCCTGGGCTCTCCTGTGCAGGCTGCCTGGCGTCTCTACTCAACTGATGCCAGCCGGGCATACCTGACTGCCACGTGGTGTTACTATGACAGCCTCCTGCCCTCTTTCAGGTAGGCAAGGAGTGAGGGAGCTCCCTGGGGGGCACCTGGGCTGATAAACAACTTGGGCAGCACTGAGGGGCCATGCAGAGCTGCTGAGAGTTTGGTGGCACCGAGCAGTAGGGGCACCTTTGGGACACTGGAGCCCCAGCACAGCACCTGTGGAAGTGTCCAAGAGCCTCTTCCATGCTCACCATTCCCACAGCACCCATCTCACCCTGTTCCCTCTCATCCCATCCATAGCCTTCCTCCAGCAGTGCCACGGGGAAGAGGATGGTGCCAGCGGCTGGGGTGACCTCGTGGCTGGGGCAAGGAAGCTGCAGCCGGATGGGAGCTGGTTCTGAGCATGGTGGCAGAGTGGATGGAGCTGGGGGGGTTCCAGCAGGGAGCCTCATGCCCCATTCCTGCCATGTGCTTCCCTCCTATGGCCCCTGAGGTGTTGCCCCCATAGGTGGATTGAAGATCTCCAAAGCTTTTCCAGATGCCTGGTGTGTTCCCATCACACCGTGCCAGGGTCTGCCATGCTGTGCCCATGCCCAAGCCCTCCCTTCCTGCCCACGTGTCCTACTCCCACTCCAGCCACGTGTCCCTTTGCAGTGACACCTCCATAGCTGTGTTTCACTCTTGGTTTTCCCAAGGACAGGGCTCTTAAGAGTGCATCCCTCTGGCCCCAGACCCAGGAGATCCACTACTGCTGAGCACGATGCCAGGCTCCCCCCGGGTGGGCATCACAGCGCCAAGCTCCATCTCGGCTGCCTCAGAGCAGTCCACTCCTGACTGCTCCAGCAGTGCCCAGATCCCCAGCTCAGATGGTGGCAGGTCCCCATGTCCCCATGAGTGGTCGCCCTGTCTGCCCCTTCCCAGCACAGGTCCAACCCCTTGGCCCATGGTCAGCTTCTCTGGGACCTTTCCACAGCATCTCCTCCTCCATCACCACCACCCCAGGTGTGGGCAGCACCAGCTGGAGCTGTTAAGAAACTTTCCTTTGAAAGGAAGCTGCTGCTTGCTCCTCGTTTTGCTCCCAACTTGCTCCTTGTTTGCTCTTTGTTTTGCTCCTTGTTTGCTCTGGATTTGCCCCTTGTTTTGCTCTGGATTTGCTCCTAGTCTTGCTCATTGTTTGCTCTGGATTTGCCCCTTGTTTTGCTCCTGGTTTTCCTCCTTGTTTGCTCTGGGTTTGCTATTAGTTTGCTCCTTGTTTGCTCTGGATTTGACCCTTGTTTTGCTTTGAATTTGCTCTTAGTTTTCCGCCTTGTTTGCTTTGGATTTGCTCTTTGTTTTGCTCCTTGTTTGCTCTAGCTTTGCTCCTTGGTTTGCCCCTAATTTTGCTCTGGATTTGCTCTTAGTCTTGCTCATTGTTTGCTCTGGATTTGCTCCGTGATGTCCTCCTTGTTTGCTCTGGATTTGCTCCGTGATGTCCTCCTTGTTTGCTCTGGATTTGCTCCGTGATGTCCTCCTTGTTTGCTCTGGATTTGCTCCGTGATGTCCTCCTTGTTTGCTCTGGATTTGCTCCTTGTTTTGCCCCTAATTTTGCTCTGGATTTGCTCCTAGTTTTGTTCTTGGATTTGCTCCTTGCTTGCTCTGGATTTGCTCCTTGTTTTCTCTGGATTTGCCCCTAATTTTGTTCTGGGTTTGCTCCTTGTTTGCTCCTTGTTTGCTCCTTGTTTGCTCTAGATTTGCTCCTTGTTTTGCCCCTAATTTTGCTCTGGATTTGCCCCTAGTCTTGCTCTGGATTTGCTCCTAGTCTTGCTCATTGTTTGCTCTGGATTTGCTCCTTGTTTTGCCTCTAATTTTGCTTTGGATTTGCTCCTAGTCTTGCTCCTAGTTTTGTTCTGGATTTGCTCCTAATTTTGTTCTGGGTTTGCTCCTAGTCTTGCTCCTAGTTTTGCTCTGGATTTGCTCCTAATTTTGCTCTGGATTTGCCCCTTGTTTTGCTCCACATTTGCTCCTTATTTTGATCCTAGCTTTGTTTTGAATTTGCTCCTAATTTTGCTCTGGATTTGCTCCTAGTTTTGCTCTGGATTTGCTCCTGGATTTGCTGCTCATTTTGCTCTTTCTTTGCTCTGGTTTTGCTCTGCTTCTCCCAGAGGAGGACCTGCCCCTGCTCAGCCTGGGTTTGCTCCTCTGATTTGCTTTGGAAAGTTGAATTTCTCCATGTTTTTATCTACCCCCAACCTCAGAGAGCTGCTCCCAATGTTTGAGCATTTGCACCGAGCCCGCAACGGAGGATTTAGGAATTCAGAGGTGAAAAAATTCCCTGATGGAGCTCCACCACCTTACCACTCCTTCACCCCTGGCCAGAAAAGCCTCCTCCCTGCTGCTTGTTCAGGGGAAAGGTAGGAGGGTGCAGCCTCACAGCCCCACGTTCTCCCTCCTCTCTTTCCTCTCTCTCTTCATCTGTGTCCTCCTGCAGTGCCACCCTGGTGCCCATCAGTGTCAGACCCCACACCCTGCCCAGTACTGTGCCATGGCACCCATCCTGCTCTGTTGCTGGCTGCTGGCATCACTCTGGGCTCAGAGCTCTGGAAGGGGACATGGAATCATAGAATCACAGAACCATAGAATGAGGCAGGGTTGGAAAGGACCACAAGGAGCAGCCAGTTCCAACCCCACCTGCCATGGGCAGGGACACCCTACCCTAGAGCAGGCTGCCCACAGCCTCAGCCAGCCTGGCCTGAAACACCTCCAGAGATCAGGCTTCCACCACCTCCCTGGGCAACCCATTCCAGGCTCTCATCACTCTCATGCTGAACATCTTCCTAGCATCCAGGCTGATTCTACCCATTTCCAGGTTTGCTCCATCCCCCCCAGTCCTGTCACTCCCTGAAAGCCTCAAAAGTCCCTCCCCAGCTTTCTTGTAGCCCCCTTCAGATACTGAAAGGCCACAGGAAGGTCACCTGGGAGCCTTCTCCTTTCCAGCCCCAACTCCCTCAGTCTCTCCTCACAGCAGAGCAGCTCCAGCCCTCTGCTCATCCTCGTGGCCCTTCTCTGGACACCTTCCAGCACCTCCACAGCCCTCTCACAACAGTGGCTCCAGCACTGGATGCAGTACTCCAGGTGAGGTCTCAGCAGTGCAGANGCCCATTCCAATGCCAATCACTCTCTCTGCCAACAACTTCCTCCTAACATCCAGCCTAGACCTGCCCTGGCACAGCTTGAGGCTGTGTCCCCTTGTTCAGTTGCTGGTTGAGCTTCTCCTCCACCAGCACCCCCAAGTCCCTCTTCTCAGGGCTGCTCTCAAGCCAGTCCCTGCCCAGCCTAGATTGGTGCTTGGCATTGCCTCAACTCAGCTGCAGGACATCGGACTTGGTCTTGTTGAGCTTCATGAGGTTGGCTTGGGCACACCTCTGCAGCCCGTCCAGGTCCCCCTGGATCGATCTCCTCCCTCCAGCTGTCAGCAGCAGCACACAGCTTGGTGTCAGACCTGCTGAGGATGCACTCACATGTTTGGCCCCTGCCAATAGGCTCTGGGCTCTTGTGCCAGCCTGAAGCCTCTTGCAAGGTTCAGCTCCACCTTGCTGCCCAGTTCCATGTGGCCACAGCCCCAGGACCTTCTGCAGGGGCACCAAGAGCAGCTGCAAATGGCTCTGCAGAGGCAGTGCTGTGAGCGTGTTGGGGCTGGAGCTGGGTGGCCCTGCTGCAGAGCCAGAAGAGGAGCAAAAGCCCTGACCCAAGGTGGGCTTCCCATGCCCACAGCAGCAGGGAGCTGCCCCAGTGCCAACTAGAAGAAGCAAGAGGGTTTGGAGCTGCCATGCTGCTGCCAGGGACTGCTCTGCACCGTATCTGTGGTCACCTCATAGGATGGGTTGGGAGGGACCTTAAAGATCATCCAACCCCACTGCCCATCCAGCCTGCAACTGGGCACCTCTAGGGATGACGAATCCACAGCTCCTCTGGGCAACCTGTGCCAGTGTCTCACAACCCTCACTGGAAAGAATTTCTTCCTTATGTCCAAGCTAAGTCTCCCCTTCTGGCCCAAGAGCAGCTCAAGGACCCCAACATGCCACCACAGCTGCCACCCAGGACTTTGGCACAGCACAGGGCTCCAGGTCAGCACAGGGGTTAGGTGGGGAGAGGCAGAGCTGCTGATCCGTGGCATCGTGCCTCAGTTTCCCCTCTGATGGCAGAGATGTGGCTGCAGGGGTCAGGGGGGGAGGATTGGCACAGCGCTGGGGTGTGCCATGAGGCTGTGGCTGCCTCACTGTGGTCACAGAGCCAAGGGGGACCTGGTCCTGGTGAGAACCCCGAGGTGAGTATGGCCTTGGGGCTGCTCCTCGCTGCTGCAGCAGCCTCAGGCTGGGCTCAGCTTCCGATGGAAGAGCTGAGAGGGGGAGCAGCTGCACCCCCCAAAACCACACCCCACCCCCCCCAGGCTGGGGCTGGGCTTCCCCCCACCTCCTCCACGAGCATCACCTCTCATAACATCTCATCTTCTCTCTCTCCTCCCTTCTCCTGCTCACTTCCCTCCTCTCCATCCCTTCCAACCCTCCCCCCAAACCTTCTGTGCCCACCACTCTCCACCCCCACCCCCCCAAGCTGGAAGGAGGAGGATGTGGAACCCCACAAGTGCTTACGCCTCAGGTAATGTTCACCCTGGGTGGTGGTGGCCAGGCCACAGCAAACGGGCAAGGGGCTGGGGGAAGGGGCTGCAGAGCCCTGGCCACCTCGTCAGGGTGGTCCCTGTTCTGCTGCTTGGCATCCTGTGCCCTCACCACACCACCCCTTGGCACAGCCCCTGCTTGGCATCCTGTGCCCTCACCGCACAGCCCCTGCTTGGCACCCTGTGCCCTCACCACACTACCCCTTGGCACAGCCCCACCGCTGAGGAGCTGCAGGGCTGCTCTTAGATGTTTATGTAGGACCTACACAAACAGCTTTGGCTCTCTCTCTTCTGGCCTCCAGAGCAGGTGGAGGTACCAGGTGGAGGTACCAGGGTGCAGCTGGAGGTGCTCAGCAGCGGCGGGCAGGGACCCTGTGCCCACGCATTGGGGTGCAGCCGTGCCCAGGGGGCTGGGGGCATGGTGACCCTCCTGGCCATGGGCTAACTCTTGTTTCCTCCTGTGTCTCTGCCCTGACCCTCCAGCCCCATCTTTAGTGGTAAGAGGAGGCTCTTGAGGACGTGGGGCACATGGAGACGGAGGTACCATGGCCTGCCTGCCTGCCCTGCCCGTCCTGGCTGCCTGCCCGAAGGGTGAAGGGGATCTTGGGGGGGTAGAGGCTTGAAGGGTGCCCCTTCTGCAGGGTGCCCCTTCTGCAGGGGATGTTTGTGCATGGCCCAGGCTGAGCTGAGTGTCCCCCACCAAGCCCTGCCTCAGTTTACCTCTTTGCACAGCACTGCTGAGCCCGTTCCAAGCTGGGCTTGCCAAGCCCAACAGCAGCAGACTGAGGCACCTCAAGGGGATGGGATGATGCCCATCCCGGGTCTGTCCTGGCACACAGCTCTTCCCACTCCTGCCACCAGCTGCAGGGGCTTGCTACAGCCCTGCCTGCCCAGGGCCAGCTCCTCAGTCACCTGCATGGGGAGGAACCTGGACCACAGTGCCCTGCCTGTGCCCCTGCCATGCCCTGGGAGCCCTGGGCCCTGTTGTGCAGGGGGTTGGGGGGGGTTTGCCCTGCATCTTTGGCTTCCTCTGCTTGGCCTCCTTGCATGTGCCAGGATGTCCTCGTGCCCCGCTCCGTCACATGTGGTGGCTTTGTGTAGGTCCTACATAAACGATGCCTGTTGTAACCCCCCCCAGCCCAACCCAGCAGAGCAGGGGGCAGGGTAGGAGGGGATGCTCTGCTCACCCACTGGGGCAGAGCCTCAATTAGGAGGTGCAGCTTGTGGAAGGAGGAGGAAGGGGACTGCCTGGGTGCCCCCAGGATGCCCTGTGCCAGCAGGGATGGGGTCCCTACAGGATCAGGGTCTGGAGCTCTGCTGTGTGTTCTCCCTGCCCCTGTGCCCATCTCCCCCACTCTGTCTGTCTGTGTTTCCTCCTTTCTGTGCTCTCAAGGCGGGGGAGGAGGGGGGGAAGTGTTAAAAGGAGTAGCCCCAGAGCTGCTCCTGCATGGGCACACGGTGCCACCTTCTCCTGGCCCGGCTGGCACAAGATCCGGTGCCCGTTGCGTGCCAGGAGGCTCTCTGTGAGCTCAGCATAACCATCCCCACCACGATGGGCACCGCCTGCCTTCCCTGTGCCCCTGGGGTGTGCCAGCCGAGCCCTGACGCTGCCCGCTTGGGCTCTCCCGTTGCAGCAACAGGATGGGTCTGAAGGAGCGCATGCGGCTGGGCAGCTGCCAGCGGCAGGGCAGCCGAGGCAGGCTGCAGCTTGGGCCCCCCCTGCACCGCTCCCCCAGCACGGAGGAGCTGCCCGAAGCCTCCAGCCCCACCAAGGTGCAGAAGAGTTGGAGCTTCAACGACCGCACTCGCTTCAGAGCCTCCCTCAGGCTCAAGCCTCGAGCGGCCCCGGAGGGTAGGTCCTGGGCACTGCTGGGCTCTGCCTCTGCCTCTTGAGGTCATGCAGGAGGGGCACAGGCTTCAGTCTCTTGCCACCCACCCTGCTCTTGGCAGCTGAGTGCCCACCGGAGGACAGCGGCGAGGAGAAGAGCTCTCACTGCGATCTGAGCTTTGAGGACATCATGCCAGCAGTGAAGACCCTCATCAGGGCTGTCAGGTGAGACTGGCACCCCCCTGTGTGCCACCAGCTGCTGGCCCCAGCCCCTCTGCAGCTCTCGGACCTTGGGGACAAGTGGATGTGTCTGGAGAGCCTTTGCCCAGCACATGGTGGTGGCCAAGCTGGGCAGGGATGACTCCAGGTCGCTGTGCCCATGGGAGAACCCTGCCCAGCCTGCCATGGCTCACAGTGATCATGGCTTTGATGCTTTGCATGCTCCCCCCTCTCCACAATACCCTGGCATGGAGCCTCTGGGCACCTCCAGTCCTCCTCAGGGCCCTGCAGCTTGGGTGTCCCTGCAGGATCCTCAAGTTCCTGGTGGCCAAGAGGAAGTTCAAGGAGACCTTGCGCCCCTACGATGTCAAGGATGTGATTGAGCAGTACTCAGCAGGTCACCTGGACATGCTGGGCAGGATCAAGAGCCTGCAGACACGGTGAGCTGCCCTGAGGGTGGTGAGAGGCTCTGGGCAGTGCCCACTGGGAGGTGTGATGGCACCTGGCGGTGGGTAGGACACCCTCCCGGAGCACATCTCCATCCTGTGTAGTCTCACAGTGGCCTCTAGAGCCTCATCTCCACCCCATGTGGTCTCACATGGCCTCAGGAGTGATGGGCTGTGTCCTTTCCCACCCTGCCAGCGTGGACCAGATCGTGGGCAGGGGAGCCCTTGCCACAGAGAAGAAGGTACGGGAGAAGGGGGAGAAGCTGGCACTGGAGCCGGAGCTGGTGGACGAGCTCAGCATGATGGGACGGGTGGTCAAGGTGGAGAGGCAGGTCAGGAGGTCCCCAGGCAGCCTGTCACCACCCACCCATCCACCCACTCAACCATCCATCCTTCTACCTATCCATCCATCCACCCATCCATTCACCCACCCACTCACTCATCCACTCACCCACCCACCCATCCATCCACACACCCACTTAACCATCCATCCATCCA
>WAAF01016007.1:42888-55437 GCA_013400475.1 Tricholaema leucomelas
CTGCTCCTGGCAGCAGGGACCCCTCCCCCCACCCCCCCCCTGCTCATTTCTCTTGTCTCCGTAGTGCATGTGGCCAGCACAGGCTGTGCCAGAGCCGCTTGCAGCTCCCTCCCTGCTCCCGCACCACCCTGCCCCCCCCACAAACTCCTCTTGCCCCGGGCGAGTCACCCGTGCCCCCGGAGGAGTCACCCTTGCCCCCGGGGGAGACACCCATGGCCCCGGGAGAGTCACCCGTGCTCCCGGAGGAGTCACCCGTGCCCCCGAGGGAGACAGCTGTGCCCGGGGGGGCGTCACCCATGGCCCCGGGGGAGTCACCCGTGCCCCCGAGGGAGTCACCCGTGCCCCCGGGGGAGACACCCGTGCCCCCGGAGGAGTCACCCGTGCCCCCGAGGGAGACACCTGTGCTAGCGAGGGAGTCACCCGTGCCCCCGAGGGAGACAGCTGTGCCCCGGGAGGAGACACCCATGGCCCCGGGAGAGTCACCCGTGCTCCCGGAGGAGTCACCCGTGCCCCCGAGGGAGACAGCCGTGCCCCCGGAGGAGACAGCCGTGCCCCCGAGGGAGTCACCCGTGCCCCCGGGGGAGTCACCCGTGCCCCCGGGGGAGTCACCCGTGCCCCCGGGGGAGTCACCCGTGCCCCCGGGGGAGTCACCCGTGCCCCCGGGGGAGTCACCCGTGCCCCCGGGGGAGTCACCCGTGCCCCCGAGGGAGACAGCTGTGCCCCCGGAGGAGACACCCGTGCTCCCGGAGGAGTTACCCGTGCCCCAGAGGAGACACCCATGGCCCCGGGAGAGTCACCCGTGCTCCCGGAGGAGTCACCCGTGCCCCGGGGGAATCACCCATGCCCCCGGGGGAGGCCGTGGGTGCACAAGGGGATGGCTGTATGCCACGGTGGGTGGGTGGGTGGGTGCTGTGGGGTGCCCAGCCGTGGGGTGAGGGTGCATGTGACAGCTTTGCCCGCACGCCACAACCGATTCCCTGGGGCCCCTCCGCGGGGCTGGCAGGTGCCCGCAGCCCTCTGCAGCCAGCCGTAGTTACCTCACTCCATGATTAACTTATTAACTTATTTCTTTCATTAAAATCTGGGCAGTAGAGGCTGCCTGCCAGCCTGCCTGCCAGCCTGCCAGCCTGCCAGCCTGCCGGCTACAACCTGCCTTTCCCGAGAGGTGGCACTCCAGCCCTGCTCCATGGACACAGGACGCAATGTCCAGCTTGGAGAATCCAAGCATCCGGACACCTCCCTGAGCTCCGAGGGCTGCAGCAGCCTCCCCCACCCCCAGGAATGGAAGCTGGAGCCCGGTTCCAGCTTGCTCACCCTCCCCAGTGGCACAGTGCCAGGTGTCTGGGGGGGAGCTGCAGAGCTGATGCCACTGCAGAGGGGTCTATGTCCTGCGTTTGGAGACCAGGGCTGGTGAGGAGGGTCTCTACCCCAGGGAGGGTCTCTACCCCAGGGAAGGTCGCTGCCCCAGAGGGGGTCGCTGCCCCAGGGAGGGCTGTCCCTCCTCTGCCTCTTCGGAAGTGTCACAGTGTGTCCCCAAGTGGACTTAATGGCCTCAGTGCCATGAAGGTGAAGGTGCAAGACCACCTCCCCAGGAGCCACGACCCCTCAAGGGGTGGCAAAGCCTTCACCCCTGTGTGCTGGGGATCCCACGGGGGCAAAGTGTCCCCCAGGCTGCGAATGTCTGGGGGGGGAAGGGGGGTGAGGGTTAGTCTCTTTCAGCACCACCCTGCCCCGGCGCTGCCTGGGGAGGAAGCCGAAGTTGGCCGCGGGTCAGTCCCTGCCTTTCCTGGCTGCTTCTGGTCAACAAACTCGCTCCTGGCTCTTCCCGGAACACTGCAGGGACTTCCCTGCCCCCACTGCACCCAGAGCTGCCCGAGCCTGCTGGGGTGGGGATCTCGGGACCACCTTAGCCCACTGGCATGTGGGGTGCAATCTGTGGGGAGCCAGAGCATTGGTATGGGGTAGGGTCGGGGGGTGGCTTTGGAAGGGGCAGCCAGGACTGTGCATGGCACTGCACCAACTTCTTGCCCAGCTCCTCCAGCCACCTCAGTGGCTTTCCAGGGTGGGTTTGGAGGGGATGCCTCACCCCAACAGTGGGGTCTTCACCCTGTCATGGGGTTGGACCATGCCAAAGAAGCCTGTGGGGATGGCAGTTGGGCACTGTGATTTCAGCAAGGTCTTTGACACCATCTGCCACAAGCAGCTCCTGGCACAGCTGGCAGCTCATGGCTTGGACAGATTCACTCTGATATGGGACAAGAACTGGCTGGAGAGCTGGGCCCAGAGAGTGGGGGGTGAATGGTGCCACATCCAGCTGGCAGCTGGCGCTGGTGGTGTGCCCCAGGGGTCAGTGCTGGGCACAGACCTGGTCAATACCTTTAGTGATGATCTGGAGGAAGGGATTGAGTCCAGCATCAGTAAGTTTGCAGATGACACCAAGCTAGGAGCAGCTGTGGAGCTGTTGGAGGGTAGGAGAGCCCTGCAGAGGGACCTGGCCAGGCTGGATGGGTGGGCAGAGGCCAAGGGGATGAGACTGAACAAGGCCAAGTGCAGGGTTCTACACTTTGGCCACAACAACCCCAAGCAGCACTACAGGCTGGGGACAGAGTGGCTGAGAGCAGCCAGGCAGAGAGGGAGCTGGGGGTGCTGGGAGAGAGGAGCTGAAGCTGAGGCAGCAGTGCCCAGGTGGGCAGCAGAGCCAATGGCATCCTGGGCTGGCTCAGGAGCAGTGTGGGCAGCAGGACAAGGGAGGTTCTTCTGCCCCTGTGCTCAGCACTGCTCAGGCCACACCTTGAGTGCTGTGTCCAGTTCTGGGCTCCTCAATTCAAGAGAGATGTTGAGGTGCTGGAAGGTGTCCAGAGAAGGGCAGCAAGGCTGGGGAGGGGCCTGGAGCACAGCCCTGTGAGGAGAGGCTGAGGGAGCTGGGGGTGTGCAGCCTGCAGAAGAGGAGGCTCAGGGCAGAGCTCATTGCTGTCTGCAGCTCCCTGAAGGGAGGCTGTAGCCAGGTGGGGTTGGGCTCTGCTGCCAGGCAACCAGCAACAGAAGAAGGGGACACAGCCTCAAGCTGTGCCAGGGCAGGTCTAGGCTGGATGTTAGGAGGAAGTTGTTGTCAGAGAGAGTGATTGGCATTGGAATGGGCTGCCCAGGGAGGTGGTGGAGTGGCTGTGGCTGGAGGTGTTGAAGCCAAGCCTGGCTGGGGCACTTAGTGCCATGGTCTGGTTGCTTGGGCAGGGCTGGGTGCTAGGTTGGGCTGGAGGAGCTTGGAGCTCTCTTCCAACCTGCTTAATCCTATGATTCTCTGATCCAGGGACAACCCACCTGTGGCTGGGCTCTTCCCATGACTCTGAGCAACTGAGTGCCTGGTACCTGGGTGCTGGGAGCTGCTCCCTCCCCCAGCATGGTGGCAGCAAGGACAGGGCTGGCATACGTGCCAGCCCACGGCTCTCCGCTCCGCTTCCTGCAGCCACATGTGCCCAAGGTGCCCCGGCTGGACTTTGTCCCCTGCCACCTTGACTGCCTCACATGTGTGAGAGGCTGGCACTCCCCAGAGTGGGGGCAGGCCTTGGGAGCAAGGACACGCATGGGAGGAGATACCAGCACCAGAGGGACAGAGTGAGCTGTGGCACTGCAATGCCAGCTTGCCATGTCCTGCCAAGAGTGACGCCACAGGAAGGGGGTGAAGGGGGAGGCTTGAAAGCACTTGGACTGTTGCCACCCCTGCCTCCTTATCAGCTTGGGGAGGGGGGGGCAGCAGAAAGGGAAGGGGGTGTGGGGGGATGGGGAGGGGACAGTCCTGCCAGCAGCACCCCATGACACCCTTAGCCACTGCCAGGGAGCTGCTTGGCAGGACAAGGACCGGGAGCAGCAACTGGGGAGATGTCCTCTTTGCCAGAGGCTTTTGCTTTGTCCCCTGAGGGTCCTGGGGAAACTGTGAGTCACTGCGGGCTGTTGGCAGCCCAGTCGTGGATAAGTACATGTGGCTGGACACAATGAGGCTCCTGACCGAACCCAGTTCCTTCCTGAGGCTCTCAGCAACCTCCAGGGTCATCCAGCTCAGCCCAAGGCCAGCAGGAAAAGCTCCTTCCGAGAGCACTCGGGGGGGAGGGAGGGGGTCCCAGCCTCTGGGGCTCTTTAAGGACCCTCATGTGGACACCCAGGGCAGGGCAGGGAACAGGCAACCCCATGGGGCTATTGTAGCACCCTCATTTGGGCACCCAGGGAACAAACAACCCTCATGCCCAGCGCCGTGTGGTGCCCCTCACCTCAGGCAGCCAAGGTGCAAGCACAGCCTCTCCAGAGGGCTGCAGCCAAGGTGCAAGCACAGCCTCTCCAGAGGGCTGCAGCCAGGGTGCAAGCACAGCCTCTCCAGAGGGCTGCAGCCAGCATCCAGGAGCCCTCCAGACCCTAAGTCTGGGCTCAGCTCCTTTCCTGGCTCCTGCTGCCACCCAGGGAACCTCCCTCTCCCTTCCCTGCCACCCGTTCTGTCTGCCAGGAGGCATCTTCGAGGAGTCTTTTGGCAGCAGCCAGGAGATGCTGCTACTCCTGGGCCGGAGACAGGCAGGAGAGACCCTGGGCAGGCAGATGAAGCCCCGCGGTGGGTACTGGTACTGCAGAGGGGAGCTGGGACCTGTGGGGTGGGCAAAAGTACTCTGCAGTAGGTCCTGAGCAGCTGTCTGGGTGCTGGCAGAGGGGACGTGGGGTGACTCTAAGTGGCACTGACTCCGTGCCCTGGGCTGTGCAGGGTCGCCCCCTTCCTTCTCTCTCCTTTCCACAGCCTGGAAAGCCCCTAGACGGGGCAGAGAGAGCTGGGCAGGGCCGCCTGGACTCCCCCTCCAGTTTGCGAGGACACAAACAAGGGGAGCAGGAACCTAAGAAGTGCCACCGGAGACCCCCGGGGATGGGGTGGTCGAGGTCTCAGTTCTTGCCCACAGCCCTGCCGGCAGCTTTGAGGCTCCGACCCCCGCCCGGCTGCGCTCTGCTCCGCCCGGGGAGGGGCAGCTGAGCCCGGGCCGGATCGCGGTGCTCCCCCCCCCGCCTCCCGGGGCGCGGTTAAAAGGAGCGGCGGGGCCGGGGGAGGTGCTCGGCGGCTGCGGCGGCGCGGAGCAGAGCGGCGGCAGGTACGGGGCAGGGGAAGAGGAATGAAATGGACCGGAGGGGTTGGGAAGTGGGGGGAGGGAGGGGAGACTCCTACCTTGTGGGTTCCTTGGACCAGGTTTCTCTCCGTGGATACTATTACCGGGGTCCCCAGAGCTCCTTTCGACCCGCCGAGCTGAGACCTGGCAGCTCATCACACTGCCTGTGTCTCTGCAGACCGGGACTGGGACAGGGCACCCCAGGATGCCCTCAGGAGCACCATCCCGCTGGGGTTTGGGGTTTGCAGCAGGAAGTTAAGGTGTGGGTGGGCACTACTGGGCCTTCTTGTCCACTCAAGGAGTGGGCACCCAGCGAGGAGGGGGGGTGGGGGGGGGTTGGGGTGTCACTCTGCAGCTGTGGGCCCCCCTTGCAGCCAGGATGGGGTGCAAAGGGAGTTAAAGACCTGAACGTTTGGGGCATCCCGAGGGAGGGGAAGGTGGGGCAGGGGGGGGTGGTTTTGTGGGCAGCACGCTGGGTGCTGGCTGGGATGGGCATGGTGGCCTGGGAGACAGCTCAGGGTTGTCCTGGATGCCTACTGGGGTGGGCAAAGTGGCTCAGGGCTCAATGGGCAAGGTGGCCCAGGAGGTGGCTTGGGGCTCAATGGGTAGCACCCTGGGTGCTGGTCAACGCGGGGTGACCCAGCAGGATGGGACTGGCATAAGGTGCAGAGCTCTCCTGTGCCCACAGGACCCCTGGGCTGCCTCCCACCTGCTTAGTGCCCCCTTCCCCACCCCTTCTCCTCGCAGCAGGTCTGGGGACATGGCCTTCATCACATGCCTGCCGCGGGCCCTGCTCTGCCTCTGGCTGCTGGCCCAGGTGGCCCTGGCCGCCCGGGTACGCACCCGGCGGGAGCTGGCACCTGGCTTGTACGAGCACGGAGTCTACGACGCCAGCGGCTCCTACTGCCAGCGGGGGGACGTCTGCTGCCACGGCCGGGACGATGCCTGCACCGTGCCCTACCACGACACCCTCTGCTACTGCGACCTCTTCTGCAACCGCACCGTCTCCGACTGCTGCCCTGACTTCTGGGAGTACTGCCTGGGCATCCCAGCCCCCTTCCCCAAAGCCTCAGGTGAGACAGTGCCCGGCTGGGCAAGCGCTCTGTGGGTGCCAGGGGCCGGCCCTGGCGTGCCCGGTGTGGTACTGGTGCCTCTTTGGGTAATGGATGAGGCCAAAGGTAGCAGCTCACAGCCCTGCCCTTGCTGCTCTGAGCCCCCTGGAGCTGCAGAAACTCAAACGAAGCGGCCAGGCTGGGGCTGGGTGTGCAGAAGCTGGGCTGGGGGCAGCATCTGGCCCTATAGCTGTGCCCTGAGCCTCTTCCATGGGCAGAGCTGAGGGGGGCAGGAGGGTAGAGGGGTCTGTGGCCCCATAAACATCCCCTGAGCCTCTTCCCTGTGCAGGGCTGTGGGGGGCAGGAGGGCAGAAGGGGTCTGTGGCCCTATAGCTGTGCCCTGAGCCTCTTCCATGGGCAGAGCTGAGGGGGGCAGGAGGGCAGAAGGGGTCTGTGGCCCCCTAACCATCCCCTGAGCCTCTTCCATGGGCAGGGCTGTGGGGGGCAGGAGGGCAGAGGGGTCTGTGGCCCCATAACCATCCCCTGAGCCACCCTATGGGCAAGGCTGAGGAGGGCAGAGGTGGCAGCTCCAGCTGCCTGTGGGGCAGAGCAGGGGCACGGTGGAGAGGTTTCATCCCAGCTTCCTCGGTCACGTCTGGGGCAAGCAGATGCTGGCCCTGACTTAACCCACCCAGCAGCTGGTGTGGGCAGGGTGGATGGGGGTGGAAGGGATGGGAGGGGGGCATGGGCAGCCCCCACCAGGCAGCACAAGGCTCTCTAAGAAGTCCCTGCAGAGCAGAGCCAGCTCCAGGGTACAACTGGCCCCTTTATCCCTGTCCCGCCAGACTCTGCCTGGTGTGCGAGCCCAGCTCTGCTCTGCAGCCCTAGGGTGAACCCTCCTGGCACTGTGCCAGCCCCACTTTACCCTTCCCCCCCCCGACCCTGCACCCTGTGGCACAGGCTGGCTCCCTGTCATGCCTTAAACCCGACTCAGGACGTCCCCATCCCAGGTCTGAAGGTGCCAAGGTGCAGCTGAGCATCCTGCTTTGGCTTTAAGGACCACATTTGTTATCCCTTTGGTGTTTTATCTCCCTGGAGCCATGGGGGCGCTGGTGGGACACCCCCACCTCCCCCTCCCCATATAACCAGGGGCTCACTGGGGCTCTCCCCCCCGTCTTTGTCCCCTCCCTCCCCAGGCTGTGCCCGTGCTGGCCGCACCTACCCCACCGGAGCCACCTACCAGGAGAACTGCAACCTGTGGTGAGTGGCTCTGCACTTCCTGTGCCATGCGGGCACCACCAGCTTGGTGCCAATGCTAAGGGGGCGTCGGGGTGCCCGCAAGCAGCTCGGCAGGAGCACGGGACCCTGGCTGGGTGGGGGCTGCTGCCAAACGCTTTTGTTCTGGCATATTCCAAGCCAAAAATTCCCCGAGGCTTTGAGCCGCTCCCAGATTTCTGCACATGCCCTTTCGTGGGAGCCAGGTGAGCACACGGCCAGGCTGGCTGCGAGCTGCCCACAAGGACCTGGGCGAGGGTTTTGGCCACCTTGGTCCTAGCTCAGCTTGCCCAAACTTGATGAGCTCTACCTGCAGCTGGCAGCCGTGCCAGCTCGGTGCCAGGTGGGCTGAAGCCGTCTGCGGTGCGCAGCGGGAGCTCGCTGTTCGTGTTAGGGAGCAGCGTGGGCTTGCTCTGAGGAGGAAGGGCTGGGGTGGTATTAATGGCATGCCAGAGGTGGGGGAAAGGGCAGCCGGCGGGCACAGATCCGCCCGCAGACAAGGAGGGAGCGCGGCAGGGCTGGCGGCGATGCGGCAGATAAGGGACATCAAAAGGTTGCGTCCGGGGCGTGGGTGAGGGCACCCACGGGTGTGTGCCTGCGGGTGCTGGAGCTGCAGCCGGCTGGAGGCACCTCCTCTGCGTGCAGAGAGTGGTTTGGGTTGGAAGGGACCTTGAAGATCGTCTTCTTCCCAACCCCTCGCTACGGGCGGGGACGCCTCTTACTACAGCAGGATCTCCTCCTCCTTCTCCTCCTCCTCCTGCCACCATCCCTCCCCATTCTCTTCCCCCAACCCCCTCCCCTCCCCACCTCCCCCCCCCATTCCCTCCCCCAACCCCCCCCCGCTGCCNCCTCCTCCTCCTGCCACCATCCCTCCCCATTCTCTTCCCCAACCTCCTCCTCCTGCCACCATCCCTCCTCATTCTCTTCCCCAACCTCCTCCTCCTGCCACCATCCCTCCCCATTCCCTTCCCCCAACCTCCTCCTCCTGCCACCATCCCTCCTCATTTTCTTCCCCAACCTCCTCCTCCTGCCACCATCTCTCCCCATTCTCTTCCCCCAACCTCCTCCTGCCACCATCCCTCCCCATTCTCTTCCCCTGACCCTGTCCTTCTATAAGGGAGTTTGGGATGTGCAGGCTGGAGAAGAAAAGGTTCCAAGGAGACCTTAAAGCAGCCTTCCAGGATCTGAAAGGGGCTCCAGGAGAGCTGGAGAAGGGTTTCTTTATCAGGAGCTGTGGTGATGGGACAAGGGGCAGTGGTTTGAAGCCAGAGCAGGGGAGATTTAGATGGGACATTAGGAAGAAGTTCTTTACCATGAGGGTGGTGGAACACTGAAAAAAGGCTGCCCAGAGAAGTTGTGGATGCTTCATGCCTGGATGTGTTCAAGGCCAGGCTGGATGAGGCTCTGAGCAGCCTGGGCTGGTGGGAGGTGTCCCTGCCCGTGGCAGGAGGGTGGAATTAGATGAGCTTTAAAGTCCTCTCCAACTCAAGCCCTTCTATGATGCTCTGAAAAAGTCAGCCTGAGCCCTTCCTGAAGCCCTGATGGTTCTCCCTATGGGACTGGAGGTTATCCCTGGGCCCCAGGACGAGGTCAAGGTCCTGAGGTTGTGTAGTGCTGCTGGTACAGCATCACCTCCCCACAGCACTACAGGCATGGAATGGTTTGGCTTGGAAGGGACCCTAAAGATCATCTACTTCTAACCCTTCTCCCCCGACACCTAGAGCCTGGAGAGCAGCAATTCCTGCAGCTCTTTGCCCCAGACCTTGCCTCTGCCTGGCTCCTCGGCGGGGGGGGGAGGCTGGCAGGGGACCAAATGCAGAGGGTGAAGCAGAGGGGACTGCCCTGGGTGGGCACCCAGCTGGCTGCACCCTGGGGTGCCCGCATGGGAGCCCCCAAGGTGTTCACAGCCAGGTGTAGGGGTCACAGGGAGTGCTTGGGGCTGGGGTGAGTACTGGAGGGTGCAGGTGTGGGGTGGGGGCCAGGCTGGTGGGACACAGCTCCAGCCTCGCAGGGCTCCTTAAAAGGGAAGAGCTTGCTGAGAGCTGTGCCGCGGGCAGGAGGGAGCATGCCAAGCATTGCTCACATTGCAGGGGGAGCACAGCCAGGGGCTCCCCAGGGGCACCCAGACCCAGCATATCCCCCCACCACCCACCCCACCCACCCGATCTCCCCATGGGGGCTGCAGGGATCCCAGCTAAGCTGGCCAGGGTGGCTTTCCTCAGGGGTGGGGGGACACGGCCAGCCCCAAATCCCCTCCCTGGGCTGCTGTCCAAGCCCTGCTCTGATGTCTGCACCCTGGCTGCTTTTCAGCTGCTTTTTCTCTCCCATGCTCTGTCTGCCCTCAGGGCTCCTGCAAGGACTGAGGCGTGGGGGGGCTGTGTGTGTGTGCAGCCTCCAGGGCCATGCAGAGGGCTGTCCCCATCTCCTGCTCTCCTGTCACTCCATCCGGAGGTGCCAAGCTGTGATCTGACCCCCCCACCCCAGACCCTGATGCAGATCAGCCCTGGCTGCCTACAACAGCAGCAGGTCCTTAGCTTGGCACGGGGGCAGCACCTACCTGGGGGGTCTCCTTTTGTCACCTCAGCCCCACTGTCCCTCCCCAGCTGACTGTCCCCTCCGGTGCTGTCCCCTCTGCAGCACCTGTGGCCCCGGTGGGCAGTGGCAATGTGAGGACCATGCCTGCTTGATGGACGCGGAGCTGATCGATGCTATCAACAGGGGCAACTACGGGTAAGGTTTGGGCGCTGGGGGGGGTGAGGAAGGGATGCTTCACCCCTCGGTGCTTTTGGGGGGCACCTTTAACCTGTGTCCCTTCTCGCCATGCAGCTGGAGAGCTGCCAACTACAGCCAGTTTTGGGGCATGAGGCTGGAGGATGGCATCCGGCACCGCCTGGGCACCTTCCGCCCCTCTCCCACTGTCATGAACATGAACGAGCTGCAGGTGAGACCCCCCCCCGGGCCTCTGGGGAAACTGAGGCACTCTGAGGGCTCACCCTGCCTGTCCCATGGCTTTACCCAGCCTTTCACCATCCCCTCACCTAATAATGATGGAGCAGGTCTGCAGGAGGCCACCAAGATTCAGAGGGCTGAAGAACCTTCCCCCATGGGAACAGGCTGGCAGAGTTGGAGCTGTTCAGCCTGGAGAGGAGAAAGCTCCAGGGAGACCTCAGAGCAACCTTCCTGTACCTGAAGGGGCTGCAGGAGAGCTGGGGAAGGGCTTTTGACAAGGGCTGGGAGTGACAGGGTGAGGGGGAATGGATTAGAGCTGGGAGAGGGGAGGTTGAGAGTGGAGATGAGGAAGAAATGTGAGGGTGGGGAGACGCTGGCACAGGTTGCCCGGGGAGGCTGTGGATGCTCCCTGCCTGGAGGTGTTCAAGGCCAGGTTGGATGAGGTCTTGAGCACCCTGGGCTTGGTGGGAGCTGTCCCTGCCCGTAGCAAGGTGGGGGTTGGGATTGGATGAGCTTTAATGTCCCTTTTAACCCAAACCATTCTATACATCTTCGTCCTCCACAGTGTCCCCAAGGCCTGGGAAGGGGCCGGGCAGGGTGGGTGCAGGGGCAGCCCTTGTGTTTGGAGACAGCAGCTCAGCACATTCCCCCCCGACAATCCCCGGGCTGCCGCTGTTGTTTTTGCCCCTCTCCTCCCGGCTGCGTTCCCATCGGAACGACGGCCCCGCAGCTGCTGACTCAGCAGAGCCGCCAGCGCCTGTCCCCGGGGGCTACCCCTGCCTGCCCCCGGGCTGCACCCAAAACCGGACCCCCAGCTGGGCTAGGCACTGATTTGAGCTCCTGTGGGTGCTGGTGGCAGCCCATAGGTGCTGGGGAGTAATCAAAGGTCTTGTGGGCATGAGTGGCAGTAGATGGAGGTTCCCATGGGTGCTGGTGGCAGTGGTTGGGGGTCCTGTGGGTGCTGGTGGCAGTGGTTGGGGGTTCTGTGAGTGATGGTGGCAGCGGTTGGGGGTCCTGTGGGTGCTGGTGGCAGCCCATAGGTGCTGGTGGGAATAATCAAAGGTCTTATGGGCATGGGTGGCAGCAGCTGGAGGTCCAACAATGCTGGTGGCAGCAGCTGGAGGTTCCCATGGGTACTGCTGGCATCAGTTGGAGGGTTCCATGGGTACTGGTGGCAGCAGTTGAGGTCCTGTGGGTAATGGTGAGAGTAGTCAAAGGTGCCATGGATATGGATGGCAGGGGTGGGAGGTCCTATGGGCATTAGTGGCAGGGATTGAAGGTCCCATTGTGGTGGTGGCAGCAGTTGGAGGTACCATGGGTGCTGGTGGCAGCAGTTGAAGGTCCTGTGGGTGCTGGTGAGAACAGTCAAAGGTGCCATGGACATGGATGGCAGTGCTGGAGGTACCATGGGCATTAGTGAAGGTCCTGTAGCACTGCTGGCAGCATCTGGAGGTCCCATGGGTGCTGGTGGGGACAGAACATCATGCCCAGAGCCATGGTCTTGGCTCTTAGAGAGGTTTAATTTTAGAGGTGCTTCCTGTGCCAGGCTCAGCTGCATGTCACAGCCACCTCCTGTCCAGGAAGGTTAGGCTGGGCATGGCCAGGGTGAAGGCTCTGTGCCCCCCTCTCCGGAGTGGAGAAGCTGGATAAGAACCAGGCAGAGGCCACAATGAGAGCCTTGAAGCACTCAGTGCTGGGATCCCCCACACACCACTTGGGGTTCTTGCTTCAGAAGGAGCCACTGGGGCTGAGAACCCCAAATTTAGGGGGATTAGCTCATATTGTGAGGGATGTGGCTTGTCTGAGACAAAGGGGCAGCCACAGCCTGGTGCTGCTGACCGTGGGGCATGGGTGTCCTCCTCCCAAGGGGCCCTGCAGTGAGGTTGGGGGATGCTGCTGGCTCCAAGGATGCTCTGGGAGCTGCTGGGGATGAGCTTCTCCCCAGCTCAGATGATCCCCATGTGATGCCCACCCCTGGGCTCTGTCTCCACAGATGAACATGGACTCCAACGAGGTCCTGCCTCGCCACTTCGATGCAGCTGCAAAGTGGCCTGGCATGATCCACGAGCCCCTGGACCAGGGCAACTGCGCTGGCTCCTGGGCATTCTCCACAGCTGGTGAGATGGGGAGGGAGGGGTGGG